>CAMXCT020006672.1:73683-81183 GCA_947184155.2 Cladocopium goreaui | reverse complement strand
ACAGTTACCATTACATTTACATTCGCATTTACATTTTCATACACATATACATACACACATACATACACATATCTACTCTACACATACATACACATACATACACATACATACACATACACATGCACATACACACACATACACATACACATACACATACACACACATACACATACACATACGCATACATACACATACACACACACACACATACACATACACACACATACACATACACATACGCATACATACACGTACACACACACATACACATACACACACACATACACATACACATACATATACGCATACATACACATACATACATACATACATGCATGCATGCATGCATACAGACAGACAGACATACATACATAAGATACATACATACACTCACATGCATATACACGTACACGTACACGTACACGTACACGCACACATGTGTATATATATATATATACATATACAATATATGTATAATACATATTTGCTCCCTGTATCTAGGACACCCGCATGTATAGCATGCATCTATCCTATCTGTATACCCTATCAATTATTCAATCTATCCGCATTATCCGCCTTCTCTTTTCTTATCCTGCTTTACCTTATCTCATCCTTCATATCTTATCATCATCTAGCTATTTGTCTATCCATCCACCCATCCCTGCATCCATCTATCTGTCGATTGATCCATTTATCGATCGATCCATCTATGTATCCGTCTGTCTATTCATCTATACATCCATCCATCAATCTATCTATCTTTCCATCTAGCCATCCTCCTATCAATCTGTCAATCTATCAAGAATTTTGGACGCATTTCCAGTGTTGGTGCACTTTTGGACCGGCAGATAGTTGCAAATAATTCAGATATGCAGCCGCAAACATGTAACAACGCGTTTCCTCGCAACCAAATGGAGTCTCCAAAGATGCCATCATTACCTCCCCACCCCACGTTCCCAAAATTTTCTCTCCAGAGGTGGAAGGAAATCCGCGCCTGGTCAACCTCCCACAGATGAACCCAGACCTGGGTGGTGTTGGTAAGATCAGTTGCATATTTGATGGGGGTTTTGCTTGGGTGCTCGTCACTCAACTCTTTTGACCGTTGACCAATGTTGGAAACAAATTTTCGAACTGTTTTGCGCCGGCTGTTGGCATGAGAGGGTTGCCAAGGGGAACATTTTATTTTCAGTCTATCCTATACGTTCGACCGGGTTGAAGTGGTCTCGTTAAGGCCTGCGAACGTCTGAGCGTATGGTTGAGGGTGTGTTGTTTAGTGATTAGCAGAACATGATGCAAGGTAATGCAACGCACCTGATGGTCTAAGAGAGTTATGGAATGAAATGCCACGTAGCATGGTGGTATGTCCTGTCCTGTCATGTCCTGTCCTGTTCTTTTCTTTTCTGTGTGCGTGTTTTTGCAGTTCTTGGCCCGCAAGAACCATGAGTTTCTGCAAGTGATTTTCGCCCAGGCTGGTTGAGCTCGTGACCCAGGCTAATCTAGAAGAAGAGAATGCATATATCGAAAAAGTGAAGAAATTCATCAACTTGCCAGACGGTCGAAGCGGCTAAGCTTGCATTGGGCACTGCGTAGCAACATTTCCGCCACGATTCGTGCAGCGGCCGTGTTTTTCATTTGTTGCATTGCAGAGGAATCCCCATGTGATGAGCGTGCAACACTGAAACACTCATTGAGGAGAATACTGCACACCCTGCACACCTCCAACATTCAACTGTTCTGTCTCCTGATGGCTCCACTGATAAAGGCCAGCCAAGCTGACTTGTTCCTCTCATCCTTCTGCAACAAACTGAGAATGGACATTCGCACTTAAAGTTTTGATAGAGTAGAGGATTGAAATTGTGCTTTAGTTTTCTGCAATGCAACGCAACAGACATGAAGGAATGACAGATGCAGCGAAAGGAAATGAGAGAACGCGAGGAAGGGGGAAAGAGAGAGAGAGATAGAGAGAGAGAGAGAGACAGAGAAAGAGAGAGGGAGAGAAAGCGAGTGCGTACATGTACGCACGTCGGACACGTGTGTGTGTGAGAGAGAGAGAGACAGTTGAACTTTTTGACGCAGGCTGCTTGCAAGCGTTGGATACTGCTTCTGATGACAAGTGACCATGATTACATAGAAATAATGCACTGCAATTTTACTGTGCCAAACCCGACACATGAGTGCGGTGTGCTGCTAGTTGTCGCTATTTTTTTAAAATAACCGTAAGCCTCAAGAGCTCAGTTTCAATTCTATACCAGAGGTCCATTGACTTGGATCTCCGCTTCCCTGTTTGGCCGGAGGGAAGCTTTACATTCTGCCCACCAGCTGGTTGTCGACTGTTGCGCTGAATAAAAAGGAAACTCTTCAGAGTTGCAGGACTACAACTGGGCCGGCCCATTTGCAATGCAGCAGTTGTAGCATTTTCGCAGGAGCAGAGTGCCAACACCGTCAGATTCTAGACTCCACTATCTTTTTGAACATGTTTGAATTGCCAGGTAGCTGCGCAGGCTGGTTTGCAGCGGCTTCTCAACAACCAAGCTTCGAAGCAGCAGGCGCCAGCGAACAGCATTCCCCCCTTGCAGGCCCTTTATGTTGGATAAGATGGGATAGGGGTTCGAGGCGTGAAGTTCTCGTGTTTGTGCTTTGTGAACTTTGAAAGATTTGGCAAGGCAACTGGTGCAACTCTGGACGTGGCATTGGCTGACCTGGACTCCTTGAGGTCAGTGGATTGACGTTCTGAATCTCAATGAGCTTTCCCATCAGTTGTCCAACGTCCAGGCGCCACGCAGCAGAAGCAGCCAAAGCTGCAAAACAGGCTTCAGCCGAAGCCGCTTCAGCCATCGCCTGGCTGATGCCACAATATGCCAAAGCTGCCAAAGCTAAATTGAAACACCTCAATCGCTTCTGTGAAGTCTGTGAAGCTGCCAGGATTGAGTGCACAGTCCCGAAACCGGCGCAAACCTGGCAGGTGGTGTCTGGACTCTCAAAACCAGCTGGCTATGAAGGCGGTGTCCCGATTGCGCGACATGTCGCCTTGACGAGGTAAACACATTCGAGCAAATTGGAGCTTTCACTATTCAGACGAGCCACAGTCATATTCTGTTGGCGCATCAACGCTTTCAACACGATCTGCTAGTGGTCTTCTTCTCCGTCACCCTACATGAGCAAAAGGTCCCTCTATATTTATATAATAGATATTTATATAATTGGTTGTTCCGATTTGGCAGTTTGCGCCAAACTCATGCCGCTCCTAGAAGAGAAGGTGGGATGGTGTCGAAGCATGGTTGAGGTGGGAGCTCCGAGGTGGATAGTGACGTCAGCAAATTGCTGGAGGAGCAGTTGAATGGGCTGGTAAACTCATATACATATACAGCTGCCGGCAAAGGCGGTGTTGGAGCTAAGCCCTCAGAGAGAGAGAGAGGGGGGGAGATAGAGTTGTCGGCAAAATTATGGTAAATGAAAAAAAGGAATCCTGCGGCTACCTCAAAATGAAGGAATTCCCGAAGTCCGCAAGTCCGCAAAGTCCGCAAAGTCCGCAAGTCATCGCAAGTCAGTCATAGTTACTCTTATTTTTTTTGAGCCTTCAAGATGTTCATTCCAAGAAAAAAGGTATTGTAAAGCAAATGATTGCAAAGCCCCTGCCCTGCAGGACATCTCAATCATGGAATTTTCACTTAAGGGAACTCGATCCACAAAGTCCTACTTTTTAAGATGCCTGGGGGCCGGCCGCCGACCTTTGGTCATGATTACTTTTCATCCAAGAGTGTGTGAGCCGTACAACAAAACTTGCAGTAGCCATAAATATTATAGGAACTTATGTTGGCTCCCTTTGCTGCAAAAAATGGAAACATGTAGCCTGATTAGAGGAAACACTACTTATGCAACTGTTATTTGCAACATTTTGCAACGGTGGGTGGGAGAGGACAGATCAGAAATTTCCATTTCTTGACCGTTTTTGTGTAGTTTCAGCAGAAAGTATATCCGACAGTCTTTATTGCAGTTAGCAACTGTGGCAATTCCTGATGTTGACACTCCGCGTTTGCACATGCCACTCCTTCGTCGTGAGACTCACCGAGACTCCTTGTTCATAACTTGTTCCTTTCCAGGACTTCGGCCTTTTGCAGGCAGATGGCAGCACCATATCCATGAGCGGGGGTCAGAAGAAGGCTCACGAACGGAGCGCGCTAGCTACATTTGCATCATTTGCCACTTTGCACTTAGGCATAATATGCATGAATATGCTAGGTGGTCATACTGTACATAATTAATTAATCTATTATACAGATGACAGATGTTACAATAATGTATATTGACCCCCCTGTATTACTACAGCAGAATATACATGTTCCAAGCGCCTCAACAGCCGATACTTAGCCATTTATCACAATTTTTTTGGTGGGACTAATATACATCCCCAAATGGTAATTTGTGGTAGACAATAGTGAATAAATATGACATGTGACTAAAAAATGACCGGGCGAACAAGGTCGAGAAGTGATAAGCAATAGTTATGGATGCTGTAAGCAAATCACCGGCTTTCACATTGTGCCAGGAGAGAGGGCTTAGGCTTTTTCACACGGTCGAGTGCAGCCGACTACAGCCGACTACAGCCGACTACAGCTGACTACAGCTCAGCCGACTACAGCCGACTACAGCTGACTACAGCCGAGTACAGCCGACCACAGCCGACTACAGCTGACCAGCCGACTACAGCCGAGCAGCCGACTACAGCCGACTACAGCCGACTACAATCGACTACAGCCGACCATGCCAACTACAGCCGACTACAGCCGACTACAGCATGCAGCCGACTGCAGCCGACTACAGCCGAGCATAGCCGACCACAGCCGACTACAGCCGAGCAGCCGACTGCAGCCAACTACAGACGACTGCAGCCGACTACAGCCGACTACAGCCGACTACGGCCGACTACAGCCAAGCACAGCTAACTACAGCCAACTAGAGCCGAGCACAGCCGACCAGCCGACTACAGCCAACTACAACCAACTACAGCCAACTACAGCCGAGCACAGCCGACTACAGCCGACTACAGCCGAGCACAGCCAACTACAGCTAACTACAGCCGACCAGCCGAGTACAGCTGAGTAAAGCTGATTACAGCCGACTACAGCCGACTACAGCCGAGCACAGCCAACTACAGCCAACTACAGCCGACCAGCCGAGTACAGCTGAGTAAAGCTGATTACAGCCGACTACAGCTGACTACAGCCGACTGCAGCCGAGCACAGCCGAGCACAGCAGAGCACAGCCGGGCATTGCAGGAAGAGCTTCTAACCAAAGCAGGCTAGCAGCAACTGAGCTCAACAGTTTCTGACAATGAGAGCCATCAGATTCCAAATAAAGTAACATGGTTTGGTTGCATTCGATCACGTGACATTCCTTGGCCTCCTCTCCTGCACACAGCTATTTGTAGCAAAAGTGGATCATTTGAGTTCCTGGTTGAACTTCCACAGGTGTTTAATTCAAAATAAACGAGTCCATCACAATTCCAAAGAAACAAATCATAATTTGACATACTTTGACCGCGTTTTTTATCGTCTTTTTTTGCAAATAGTGATGGTTTTGGGTACCCAAATTCTTTTGACAAATTATGACAAATTATGACAAATTAGTAAATTTATTACGCCTAAGCAACATGAATTAGTTTGGAGACTAAAGGTAGCCTGCATGGGGCTGGTTGGCCTGTAGAAAATACGATACGCCGATACGCATCCAAATGCCATTTCGAACAAAAAGAAAAAACTCCAAGTCCCTTGTTAACTTCGAACAGCGTGCTTCACAGTGGAGGTCCCCCAATTGAATTATAATTGCACGAACTTGCCATCAAAACTTTCAATTCGCGGATCAGCATTTGGCAAACTTGCAGAAATATATGGCCAGTCTGAGTCTGGGGACACAATAGTTTCGCAATGATTTGCATGAAGAATGTTTGCTTGTGAAAGAACCTGCTTACATGATATTCATTTGAAATCTGTCTGCCTGAGACCATCTGTCTAGTGAGACAACCTGCGCACAAACACATGTACTTGTGACACTTATTCACTTTTTAGAAAGTATTACATGTGATTTCTTAACATGAGAATACTTGACTGAAACCAAATAAAAATGTACACGACATGTAACATCATGTAACTATTTACGACATATTTCCCTGTAATTAGTTGACACATTCATGCATTGTAGTTTCAGTAACCTATATAGTTAGTTCAAAGTTAGTTCATAGGACTGGTGCCAAAAGCGAGGTGCGAAAATACGATGGTCGGACATGCTTGGCCATCGTATTTTTTCGTGTCGCTTTAATGCCCAAATTGCCCAAATTATTTTCCAAGTGGCTGTGAAAGTGAAAGTTAAAACTTAAGGTTGCTTTTTGCTTCTATCATGTATGTATATATATATGTATGTATATTACCAGTAGTACCGCGCAAGGCGGTGGCGGAAGTTTTAGGAGAGATTGGTTGTTGTGAGTCACGGATGGCAGAGCGAATCCACTGATGGACCGACAGGTGGTTGGAGTTCTGTTTTTTGGAGTATGGTTGCAGTGGTCACCTTACCACAACTGCTGGATGTAGTGTGGTGTAGCGCAGTTGTAGTTGTAGTTGTAGCGTAGTGTAGTGTAATGTTGTAGTGGAGCTGTAGCTGTAATGTAGTGTAATTAGCGCATTTGCAAGCGCAGCTGCAGTTGTATTCGCGGTGTGGTGTAATCAGTGTAGTGTAGCGTAGCGTAATGCCATGTAGTGTTGTGTAGTGTAGTGTGGTGTAGTGTAGTGTAGTCTAGTGTAAGGTAGCGTAGTTGTAGTTGTAGTGTAGTGGGGTGTAAGTAGCGTAGTGAAATTGTAGTTGTAGTGTAGTGTAGTGAAATTAGTGTAGTGTAGTGTAGTGTAGTGCAGTGTAATGTAGTTTAGTATGCGTAGTGTAGCGTAGTGTAATGTAGTGTAGTGTAGTGAGGTGTGGTGTAGTGTAGTGTAGTGTAGTATGTGTAGTGTTGACGTACTGGTAGTTGTAGTATGTTGTAGTTGCAGCTGCAGCTGCAGTTGTAGTTGTAGCGTAATGCAATGTAGTCAGTGTAGCGTAGTGTTGTGTAATGTAGTGTGGTTGTAATTGTATTTGTAGTTGTAGTGTGCTGCAGTGTAATTAGTGTAGTGTCGTTGTAATTGTAGTTGTAGCTGTGGTAGTGGCAGTGGTAGTGGTAGTAGTAGGAGTAGTAGTAGTAGTGGTAGTAGTAGTAGTAGTATTAGTAGTAGTAGTAGTAGTAACAGGAGTAGTAGGAGTAGTAGTAGTAGTAGTAGCAGTAGCAGTAGCAGTAACAGGAGTAGTAGTAGTAGCAGTAGCAGTAGCAGTAACAGGAGTAGTAGTAGTAGTAGTTGTTGTTCCCCACATCACTGTGTGGGGTTCTTGTTTTTCGCTTGGATCCCGCCGGGGCTCCGCTCCTTCGCCTCCTCCACCGCCTCCTCCTCACTCACTCACTCACTCCCTCCCTCCCTCCCC
>CAMXCT020006672.1:27500-67500 GCA_947184155.2 Cladocopium goreaui | reverse complement strand
CTCTCATGAACATGTCTTTTGTACTGCGCCTGCCACGGAATATGCATCTTTGCACATCCTCTTCAAAAGCCCCATGCCTGCCATCGTTTTTAGAATTGCTACAAAACCTTCACGTTTTGCTCACTTTCGACAAGATCCACAATCCCTTGCACCTGCCACGCGAAACGACATCTCAACGTCCAAAAGTGGTCCGAACCCTGAGTGTTTTTAACATTTTGACTTCGAAATGTGCTTCGCGCCGCAACGGCGTGCACTTTTTCGACATCTCAACGTCCAAAAGTGGTCTGAACCCCTGGTGTTTTGTACATTTTCACTTCGAATGTGCTTCGCGCCACACCGGCGTGCACTTTTTCGACATCGCAACTTCCAAAAGTGGTCCGACGCTGGTGTGTTTTGTACATTTTGACTTCGAAATGTGCTTCGCGCCACAACGGCGTGCACTTTTCCGACATCTCAACTTCCAAAAGTGGTCCGTGGAAATGTGCTTCGCGCCACAACGGCGTGCACTTTTTCATCTCTCATCTGGCCAGCTGGCTCCGCACCCGACGCTTTAGCGAGCCTACTTTTCGACCCTCCGGAGCCTCAAATCACTGGAAAAAACACAGTGTTTCGCGACTTTCCTACCTTTTCGCGCATCTGCATCTTCTTTCTTCTGCCTCTTTCTCTTCTCTGATCTGCTCTCTTCTACTCTTCTCTTCTCTCTGCCTCTGCCCTGCTCTGCTTTTCATCTGTCAAAATATTGTCGGAAGTTTGACTTCCAAACTTCCTTCGACTAACTTCTTATTTTTCATGAACCGCTTCCAATTAAGTTACTAACTTCTCAAGCCACTTGCATGGGGTGGGGTGGGGTGGGCTATAAACATCCTTTCTACTAACAGCTTCCAACTACGTTACTAATAGATCCAAAACCGATTCAGAAACGAACGGAGATTCTGAAACTACGATTCAGAAACTATCAAGATTCAGACACTATCACGATTCAGAAACGACGATTCAGAAACTATCACGCTTCAGAAACTATCGCGGTTCAGAAACTATCACGATTCAGAAGCTACGATTAAGAAACTATCGCGATTCAGAAGCTACAGCGATTCAGAAACTATCGCGATTCCGATTCAGAAACTATCCAGCTTCAGAATCTAAGGATAAGATTGTATCAAAATTCCCACCCCCATGGAACTTCAAATTGACTTGGACTGTCCACAAGGATAGGATGATATCAAAATTCCCACCCCCATGGAACTTCAAATTGACTTAGACTTTTTCACAAGGAAAAGATGATATCAAAATTCCCACCCCCATGGAACTTCAAATTGACTTGGATTTTCCACAAGGATAGGATGATATCGAAATTCCCACCCCCACGGAACTTCAAATTGACTTGGACTGTCCACATCCACAAGGATAAGATGATATCAAAATTCCCACCCATGGAACTTCAAATTGACTTAGACTTTTTCACACGGAAAAGATGATGTCAAAATTCCCACCTCCATGGAACTTCAATTTGACTTGGATTTTCCACAAGGATAAGCTGATATCAAAATTCCCACCCCCATGGAACTTCAAATTGACTTGGGCTGTCCACAAGGATAAGATCATATCAAATTTCTTCACCCCCATGGAACTTCAATTTGATTTAGACTTTCCACAAGGAAAAGATGATATCAAAATTCCCACCCCCATGGAACTTCAAATTGACCTGGACTTTCCGCAAGGACAAGTTGATATCAAAATTCCCCACCGCCATGGAACCTCAATGTGACTTGGACTTTCCACAAGGATAAGATGACATTTAAATTCCCACCCCCATGGAACTTCAAATTGACTTGGGCTGTCCTCAAAGATAAGATGATATCGAAATTCCCACCCCCACGGAACTTCAAATTGACTTGGACTGTCCACATCCACAAGGATAAGATGATATCAAAATTCCCACCCCCATGAAACTTCAAATTGACTTAGACTTTTTCACAAGGAAAAGATGATATCAAAATTCCCACGGCCCCCATGGAACTTCAATTTGACTTGGATTTTCCACAAGGATAAGATGATATCAAATTCCCACCCCCACGGAACTTCAAATTGACTTGGACTGTCCACATCCGCAAGGATAAGATGATATCAAAATTCCCACCCATGGAACTTCAAATTGACTTAGACTTTTTCACAAGGAAAAGATGATATCAAAATTCCCACCCCCATGGAACTTCAAATTGACCTGGACTGTCCACATCCACAAGGATAAGATGATATCAAAATTCCCACCCCATGGAACTTCAATTTGACTTGGACTTGGACTTTCCACAAGGACAAGATGATATTAAAATTCCCATCCCCAATGGAACTTGGACCGTCCACCACCACTTGAGGGAAGTGAACATGAATTTCTTGGTAAAAAGGATGCAAATCTGATGAGTTTCTTACGTATCCGGCACTCAACCCTGCAGTCATTTCGCCGGTGCTGGCTTGGAATTTGCAACCATATAACATATAGTCAATAGGGGAAGGGGCTGCACATGAATATTCAGATTCAAAAGCAGCATGTTGAACAGTTGGAATCCAGTCCCCTTTCATCACGAGTTTCGCTTTTCCAACTCGCTGTTCCTGTGCTTCCCCGGGTTTTAGTATCCGACTCCCGGTTTCCAACTCCCTATGGATGGTTTCCGTTTCCGAATCTCAGTTTCCGAATCCGCGTGTCTGTTAGTTTCCGAATCTGAAGTTTCAGTTTCTGAATCTGCGCTTTTAGTTTCCGAATCCGTGTTTTTAGTTTCCGAATCACAGTTTCCGAAACCCTGTCCTCCTTAATTATCTTAGTTTCCGAATCCGCGTGCATGTTAATTTCCGAATCCGTGGTTTTAGTTTCCGAATCCGCGCTTGACCCTAAAAGATCCAAAACCGTTACTAACTTTTCTAACCACTTGCATGGGGTGGGGTGGGGTGGGTTATTAACGCCTTGGCTACTAACAACTTCCAACTACGTTAGTAACTTTTCTAACCACTTGCATGAGGTGGGGTGGGGCGGGGTGGGCTATTGACTTGTTTTCTACTAGCAACTGCCAAGTACATTATTAACTTTTCAAATTGCAACTATGTTGTTGGCTCTTGTAACACAACTTGCAACTAGGTTGTTATCTTCTCGATCAAATTCCAGCTACGTTGTCGACTCTTCTGACACAACTTGCACCTATATATGTTGTTATCTTCTTTTTCAAAATCCAACTACGTTGTTTTCTTCCCGATCAAGTTCCAACTACGTTGTTGACTTTTGTAGCACAACTTGCAACTACGTTGTTTTCTTCTCGATCAAGTTCCAACTATATACATTGTTGACTTTTGTAACACAACTTGCAACTACGGTGTTATTTTTTTTGGTCATACTGGTACTATTGATGCAGCATGGTCTACATTAAAGAATTACTTTCCCAACAGTTTGTCCTCCCAAAGCCGCGTTTTACTGTTGCACGCAAAATCTTGGCAATGGAGGTACATAAACCGCAGTGCCAACTTGCAGCAGAAGACGATTGAAGCATTGAAACGCATCTTCTGATGATTTTTTTCCTTCAGACTCCACAAAAACGCTCCGATGAAAATGAGCTGTTACTGTGGTAATTAATACGCGAACGCACCCAAATTTTGGTATTCATTTTTTGATTTTTTTGGATGTTTTTCATGGAAGAAATTCGCGTTTCGCCACGGTGCCATACTCATTTTTTGAAAAACACGTGCTTTTACGAGCATGGTTTCCGGTCCGGCGGGGAATTTATGCTTCTGATCCTCTACAGAGGCAAACCCACTAAAAGAACAACAATTTGGACTTTGACCCTTACAAACTCTCGCAGCGTGTCATGCCAGCCTAGTTGAACTTTGACGGAAACTACCGTGACCAAAGAAAATCAGTTAAAACTTGTGCGATTTTCTCTGTATTTCCTGCGTGATTGCTATGTGCTTCCGACGCGATGTATAAGCACTTTATTTGCAATTGTTCAAACTTCACATGTAGCTCTATCAAAATTACATGAAGGTACGTGACGTTTTAAAAAGTGCAAATACTGTGCATTTCAAGCGCATCAAAGGTGCACAATCATTACGTGCGACACTCACAATTTCTTCGTCACATTCGTTGTGAAATCCACAGCGTCTTCTGGTATGCGCAAGAAAATTCACGAGACCTGACACACAAGCGCAAATACATGCACAAGGTCTGCACAATTGCAGTCTTTTGAACATCATCTCCAACAAAGGTCACTAGAGATAATCTCATGTAAAGTATATTGACGACAGTCTCAAGTAAACCCTGAGGATCCATGTCGTTAAATACACCAAAAATAGCTGTAGTCAAAATACAGCTACGTCTCCGTTAACGCTTGATTTTGGTTACATTTGCCGGAACCTGTCGGAAATCCATCGGATTTTGTCGGAAATCGAGAAAAACCGCAGGCATCCTCTCTTTGTAAGATGCGCATGCGAGTTGATCATGGTCATATGCAGTTCAAAATCATGACAAATCGTGATGAATTATCTTTTTTGCCGCTTAAAATTATGACATTTGTCGGAAACACCGTGACAAAACGTGATAAACCGTGATCTGTTCAGGATTGACCGCTCATCTTCTAAGGGTAGCTGCCACTTTTCGCTTGTGCTCACAGCATTTTACGGTAAAATTATGGTTACCGCAAATGTTGCCAAATTTTGGCTACGGATGTCAAATAATGCCTACGGACGTCAAAAAACAAGGTTTACCGCAAATGTCAGCAAATAGATGCAAATAGACCCAACATTGGATCCACAGGGAAAGTTCATGGAATTGCGTCCCAAGTCCCCTTTAGTCAATCGCAAGTAAAATTCAACTGGGGTGTGTCTCAAGTAAGTCCACCGAAGACAATGAAAAGTAAAGCCCACAGAAAGCAATCTCCTGTAAAGGTTATTGAATATCAGCTGAGGTAAAATTCATCGATATCATGTCAAGTAAATTCCATTTGAATCCATTTGAATTGAATATCAAGTAAAGATAAGTAAAGTAGAGTCCATAGAAAAGAATGTCAAGTGAAGTCCATGGAACTGAAGTTCGGATAAAATATCATTGGACATATCCAGACGTAAAGTTCGGTGAAATGGATCAAGTAAAGTCAACTGAAAACATTCTCAAGGGAAGTGCTGTTGTAATTTGATCAGCCGACAAGTATATAAAGCACATGGTAATTGTCATCAAGCATTTTCTCAAGTAAGGTAATGCTTAGCAGTTGGCAGCAACAAGTCCTTTTATCCATCCTTTGTGACTTTAGCTATGTTTGCTGATGCAACATATATAACCAAATTCTTGTGGACAACATTTTTTCAAATGAGTTTAGGCATGTAACATCTTGAAGGCGGAAATTGTTGCCTTTCTAAAAGGCATGTTTTGGAACGTGAGGAGTTCCACTTGTTTGTGCGCGGTGCTCTTTTCCAAAAAGAACGAAACTGTTTTGAATCAGGGGTCTTGATATTTCACCCAAACTTTTGCGGATCACGCCTGGAAAAATGATTCCATCTCAATATTCCCATTTTTAATACATGTTTTACAATAGCTAAAATACCATTAGTGAATTGCCGAACTCACTTTTTTTTTGCCTCTAAACTTTTGAACCTTGCAGACTTACGGTATAGATTCTGTATCGTGCCTACGTTTTGCTTTCACAACATCTCCCCCTGAATTTTAAACGGGAATCCCACACACCCAGTTGATATGTGATTGGTTTTCCTTCATTGGCTTTCCTTCAGATGGCCTTCTAAAAAAGAATGGTGCTATGACCATCGCTCAATTGACATTTCATGACATGGACATGGATGCTACAAGGTAAGGCTCCCCACGTACAAGTTTGTTTTTCACATGTTATTCAGTATAGTTAGATCTTCCACAACCATATGTCGCACACGTCATTGATTGCAATCAGTGTGCCACGCTTATCTTCGCATCGTGCGCACGCCACACAAGTAAACCATGCGAGCACGTTAGTGCAATCATAAGTTGCCTTTATGAAATTGATATACAAGTCCTTTTTTCCCGAATTGATTTAACATGGCATATTATGTTTGTAGCTGAACTTAGAACTTAGCACCTTCTGAATTGTGAGCGCTCCTTCGTTCATGAAATACTTTACACAAGAACTAGGCAGATCCGCGCATGAAATAGGCTCCTATATATATATATATACGTATATCTATCTATACATATATATATCTCTCTCTCTCTATCTATCTATCTATCTATCTACCTATCTACCTATCTACCTATCTACCTATCTACCTATCTACCTATCTACCTATCTACCTATCTACCTATCTACCTATCTACCTATCTATCTATCTATCTATCTATCTATCTATCGATCCATCGATCCATCGATCCATCGATCCATCGATCTATCTATCTATCTATCTATCTATCTATCTACCGATCTATCGATCCATCGATCCATCGATCCATCTATCTATCTATCTATCTATCTATCTATCTATCTATCTATCAATCATCGATCGAATGATCTATCTATATGCATACATACATTTTCCAGTGGTTTCCCCCTTTTAAAGGAAGCAGCATGTCATAGCACGACATAGCACAACGTGATGCAAATTTGTGGGATGTTTTAATGCAATTTAATACATAATTTGTTGCTTCCACATTCCCGAAATGTATATTGGGTGGTCGAAATGGTGACTTATAACATATGTATACCAATCTCCTATCAGAGAAGAAGTGTGCAACCCTGTGGCATCTGTGGCATTCAGTGTATGTTTGGCAGACGACAGGATGACATTGTTGTGGACGTGGCAAAGGTATCGGCTGCTGCGTTGGAAAAGAAGGCAAGGCGGTTCGGGCAATTTCAGGGCCAGAATTTTCGCTCCTTCGCTTCGTGTTAGGGGACTGGAGCACTCTTGTTGGCTCACGACGTGGTCGCCCAAGCTGGAGGAAGGAAAAGGACAGTCTAGCAGTGCTGTGCGATCCGGGATGGGGGTCAAAACATTTTTCACGAAAGCTAGCGGTAGCTAGCTGGAGTTACTCTTGCTCCAGCAAGGGAGGGTCAGGTCTGAGTCCAGTCCAACACAGTGAATTTCACTCGAACCCCCCCCCTCCTAAATCCTGCCAGGGCCGTCCCTGTGTAACTCTCTAGTTTTCTTTGGTTCAGATGTTTTACGACTCAAAGCCGAAGATTACATGTTGTTCGGGTACAACTCTTGCGCCGTGGACTCGATAGAATTCTTTGTGACTCAGATCCACAGTTGAGGCTTTTAACCCCATCAAAAATTACAACCTTGGATGGGGCCCATACTTTTTACAGTAGCCATCTTCTTTGGTTCAAGTGTCTTACATCTCAAAGCGGCAGATTGCGTGTTGTTCGGAAGGAACTCTTGCGCAATATGCCTCACCAGAGCATTAGGCTCGATAGAATTCTTTTGACTCAGGTCAAACCTGTGTAGATTTCAGCCCCATCAAACAAATATAATTTTGCGTGGGGCCCAAATTTTATCGCGTACCCATCTTCTTTGGTTCAGACATTCCAAGCTCGCCAGAGCTTCCAACAATTTGGCAGTGGGCTCGATTCGGATCAACGGTTGAGGATTTGAGCCCCATCAAACATTACACTTCTGGATAGGGCCCCAACTTTTACAGTAACCATCTTCTTTGGTTCACACGTTCTACGAATGAAAGGTGAACATTACACCTCTTCTTTGCAACCGTCTTGACTCCTTCCGACGCCCCTGTGGATGAGTATTGTCTGACACTTTGGCAGTGAGCTCAAAAGCAGCTCCAGATACAATCCTCCCTATCGTTCAATGGCGGTGCCGGCTGCAAAGTCCTAGGTCACTTGCATTTATGCCGTGTATGTTTGCAGCTCTACATACCTCCGTCGGATGTCACCAAACACAGCATGCAACTGCCTTCGGCATATGAACCTCTCCATTGTGCAGCTCCTGTGCCTGTATATGCATGTCTGCCTCTTTGTGTCGATATCGTGTTCTGGTTTTCTTTCTGTATTTTCTTTCTTCATATCTATATATATATATATACATATATATATACACATAAATTTGTATATATATATATCTATACATATGTACTTTATATATGCCTATATATGCATTTTATTTTCTATCTCTCTGGCACGTTTCTAGCGCACGTGCTGTGCCCCAATTCTTTTCACCGCTGTTCCAGTTTCACTTCACACTGCTGCAGTTTCACTTCACTTCCGCAAAAAGGTTCCGGAGACATGCGCATGCTTTCTACTTCCCTGAATGTTTCCAAGTTCAGTGCACCTATTTCCATATTCATGTGGCCTTTAGCTTTCGTTCGCCCCCCTTCTGGGCCTCAAGTTTCTGGATCAAAAAAAATATTCCGGATCAAACAAAATAGATATAGTATGAAATGAACAGGAAAGGAAGGAAGCAAGCAGGAAGGTAGGAAGGTAGGAAGGTAGGAAGGTAGGAAGGTAGGAAGCAAGGAAGCAAGGAAGGAAGGAAGGAAGCAAGGAAGCAAGGAAGGAAGGAATGAATGAATATCATTTCATCATATTCATATATTTGCATTATCATACATGATCATATTATACATATTTTACATATGAGCATAATCCTATTCTATATACATATACACATATTTGTAGATACTTTATATGCGCATATTGTATCCCTAAGCGAGCCCTAAAACCAACCTTAAACAAACTTTAACTGGATCCCAAAACAACCTTGAACAAGAACTGTGAGCCAACTTTAGAAACACCTGAACCAGACCTAAAGAAACTCTAAACCAAACCCCAAAGCCAACCCTAAATAAACTTTAAACCAACCTTAAAACAAATCCCAAACCGACACTTTAATGTTATGAAACTATTTGCGTCATTTTTAACCCAGCACCGTGGTGCCTCAACCAACCCCAGCCTACATTCTACATTCTACATGTTCAGAAGAGGCATGTTCGGCATTATAAACACATTGAGTACCGTATTCAAACTACAGCATTGCTTGTGAAAACAGGTATTGTCACTCTGCGTTAGGGTGAGGCGCTGCGGCGTCCCCCCAACGCCCCCCTCCCGCTTTTTTTATTCAGCCTAACTTTGCACACTTGCAATACACTTTTCTGCATGTATATCTAAATCTATCTATCTATATAACATATATATATATACATTTACATGCATACACACACATATATATGCATACATATTTACATATATATATACAAGTAGATATAAATATATATACACATACATACCGCATATATATATATATGCAAACTATTTTTACATGCATATACATATATACATAGGAATGTCTCTATATAGACGCACAATAAATAACTATATATATATATATTTGAGAGTTGCCACAGTTATAGAACGGAAGTTGAGGAGTACGAAAGTACGGTTGTTTACCGTACCCTGTTGTTCCAGAATTCCTGTTTCCTCAGAACGTTGGGGAAAAAACTTATTCGCAACTTACTCCTAACTTTTCTTGTTTGTGTTCCATAATTGTGTTTCCCCCATATTTCTCACATTTACCAGTTCTGTTCTATAATTGCGTGTTCTGCAAATAATTTCAACAATTCTGTTCTATAATTCCGGTTTCTATGTGCATTCTTCTGGGGTTCCAGAAAGATACATAAAATGATGTAAATACATGTAATTAACCGCCAAGACTCACACAATCTGCGTGTTGCCGGTGGTTCCAATGGGAATATTGAATTATGGCCAACCTTCTCTATATACATATATATATACATATGTATATATCTATCTGTTTTTTCATGTTTAGATATCTATTCTATGTGATCTTTCTTTATCTCTCCCTCTCTCTCTCTCTATATATATATATTTGCATAAGTAGCTATATATATAATATACACAGACATAGATATACATATTTTTTGCATCTCTTGGGAATATTTATGATCCCAGCAACATTTTTTTTGATCCCTTGCTCTGTGTACATGATAGTATAGTATCAAATATAAGTATATATAAATATGTATGGATATGCATGTTTAAAACTATTTAATGCAGGCACTGATCCCTAAATAAACAGAATCTAACCCTAAAGCAACCGTAGACAAATTTTAAGCGGGCGCTATACAGACCCCCAAAAAGCTTTAATCAACCCTAAATAGACCCTAAAACAACAATCAATGAATCCTAAACCAACCCGAAATGGATTCATATTTGGGATAGCTGCTCCAAGCGGCAACCTAGACCAAGCATCAAGGTCTATTTTGTGTGTGGACTATTTTTTTTTAAATGCCTTCGAGTGGCGAGCTAGAGAATTTCGATCCCCCCCGTTGCGTCATCAAAAAAATATTCTGGATCAAACATATATCCAACCTACCATTGAAACTTATTTCTGTAGGAAATAGTTCCCCACATCTTTGTGTGGGGTTTTGTTTTTGGTTCCGCCTCCTGCCTCCCGCCGCCTCTCGCCCACACGCAACTTACTCACACACAACTTGCTCACACACAACTTGCTCACACACAACTTGCTCACACACAACTTACCCACACACATCTTACTCACACACAACTCTCTCACACACAACTCTCCCCACACACACACAACTTACTCACACATCACTCTCTCACACACAACTGTGCTCACACACAACTTACTCACGCACACACACAACTCTCTCTCACACAACTCTCTCACACACAACTTACTCACACACAACTTGCTCACACACAACTTGCTCACACACAACTTGCTCACACACACACAACGTACTCACACACACAACTTGCTTACACACACAACTCTCTCACATACAGCACACTTTCACACAACTCGCACACACACACAACTTACTCACACACAACTCTCGCACTCACACACACACAACTCACACAGAACTTACTCACACACAACACACGCACACACACACACACTTGATGGGAACTGTCGTTGCGAAGTTTGCTGCGGAATGCATCAGACGAAAAAACAACAACATAGCACGATGAAATGACCTCTATTCTATATATATATATATATAATCACAGTAGACCTTGACGGTATAAAACAACAGATATATACTATACGCTCCCCCAGCTGCAACTTAAATGCGCCCAGGGGCGGGACTATACATATATAAATATATCTGCAGGTACAGGAAATCGGCCACGTTTGCCGTCCCACTCATGCCCACAGCTTCATTGCGTGTGGTAGGACATGAGTGCCACACGCCCCTGCGATAATAAGAAGTTTTACATCTATTCAGATGCTACACACACACAGATGAAGTGAACATGAAAGTGAGATGGAAATGACCATGACATGACAAACTACCTAACCGGAACACGAGGTGGGGAACGCAAAAGAGGACAGGAAACAAGGAGAACACCAACACCAACACACCTAGCCCAGAACGGGCAAACCCTGAAAGGGCAAGGGAAAAGAAAAAGCGGAATGACGACGGGCCAAACTCCGACCAGGAGGAGGGGGCGGACAGGAGCGCCTGACACAACCTACAAGGCGAGAGCCAAACGCGAAGGACCCAAACCTGACCTAACACGGGAGCACGCATGAGTTAGGGGACCAATGGGGAACTAGTTAACAAAAAGATGCATCCATGCAAAATTTCGTGATCAGGCCCCAAGGCCCTCCAATTTCGAGTCACAACCTTCTGGACGGCTTAAGTGGTCAACCCTCGAATTCATGCGCACTTGAGCCTCACCAAAGGCCATAAAAAGAAAGATGGTAAAAACCACACCTAAAAGCATGGCCTGTACCTTCATGCATAGTAAAAGTTGAAGCCAGTCACAGCGGCTAGCTGTTGCAACACTCACTCGACGGACGTGTGAAACACGAAAAATGGCCAACTGTTTCAGTTTAATTAAACGAATTACTGAGTTGAAAACTGTCAAGAGAAAAAGGTGAAGCCAGTCACGGCGGCCAGTTGTTGCAGCACTCACTTGCCCAACGTGTGAAACAGGAAAAATGGCCAACTGCTCCAAAATTCAGAGGTCGAGTCGGAGGATCCAACATCCTACTAGACAGGTATTCCCCGAGGGGCTCATGTCACTTTGACGAACCGACATGAGTAACACACTTGATCAGAACTGCCGTTGCGAATTTTGCTGCGGAATGCATCAGACGAAAAAAACAACAACATAACACAATGAGATGACCTCTATATATATATAATCACAGTAGACCGTGACGGTATAAAACAACATATATATATATAATTATATATTATATATATATATACTATACATGCCCCCCAGCTGCGACTTAAATGCGCCCAGGGGCGGGACTATACTTATCTATCTGTATATATATATATATAATATTATTTTTAGAAGCCGCCGCCTGAATATTCTATCTTTTAACTTCTAAACATTTTGTTTTGTGGGTGCAAAACCCCGTGTTTTCGGGTCTTTTGGGGTATTCTCTCTTTGGCCCCACTAAGAGTACAATAGTTTATCTTTTTTAGGCGGCCACTATACATGCGTACAAGCCACGTACTACCTACACACTATCTGCATGGTACCTTTTTAACACCTATATACTCATTTTACAGGGGGGATGTGGAGCACTGTAGCGTGCTAGTACACTACCTAGCCCCCACCCATCGCACAGGGGGGGGTGGGGCATGTAAACTATGTCTTACATAGAGCCTCCTACATGCAGCGTACATACAGCATACATACAGGACCATGACCATGACAGGGGGGTAGGGGGGGTTGCTGGTCTGGACCATATCCATATATATATATATACAGATACTTATACATACTGATACATACATACATACATAGATAGATAGATACATACATACATACATAAATACATAAATATATAAATAATATGTAGTATACGTGCATACATACATACATACATGCATGCATGCATACATATATATATACACATATATATATACATATAAATATACACACATATATATATACATACACAATCACACACACACATATATATAAATATGTATATGCGGATGTATTCAGACACATACACAGATCTAGGGCTGAAAGCATATGGAAACACAGTGCACCTGAGTCTGGGTGAATGATTTCTCTTGCCTTGGAATTCTTCGGGCTCACCTTTGCTAAGGTTTTTTGCCTGGTGAACCGGGCCAGAGGAACAGCCTTGGTGTCTCCGGAAGAGGCTTTCAGTTGAGCTGTGTGATTCATGAAGCATGCGTTCAAATTATTTTACCCCAGGATGACATTTCAAAGGTGGTACGGGATAGGGCACCTGGCTGAGTGACCAACTCATTGATTGATTGCCTGACTAAGCTGCTTCTTGTCTGAGTTGCTGCTGCATCTTCCCTGGGCCAATTCTTCCCTGAGCTTCTTTTTCCCGAGAGCGCCTGCGAAGGGTTCTTCGTAAAAAAGCAGCCGTTGTAATACATCTGCAGACCTACGTCTTCACACTTTCACATCTGCAGATCTACATCTTCACGCCTTCACATCTGCAGATCTACATCTTCACACCTTCACATCTGCAGATCTACATCGTCACACCTGCACATCTGCAGATCTACATCTTCACACTTTCACATCTGCAGCTCTACATCGTCACACCTTCACATCTGCAGATCTACATCTTCACACCTTCACATCTGCAGATCTACATCTTCACACCTTCACATCTGCAGATCTACATCTTCACACCTTCACATCTGCAGATCTACGTATTCACACCTTCACATCTGCAGATCTACATCTTCACACCTTCACATCTGCAGATCTACATCTTCACACCTTCACAGCTGCAGATCTACATCTTCACACCTTCACATCTGCAGATCTATATCCTCGCACCTTCACATCTGCAGATCTTCTCTCTCTCTTCCTTTCTTTCTCTCGCTGTTCTTTCTATCTCAGCGCCACGAAACGTGACAGGCGCAGCTTTTCGTGCACATCGGACGTCCAAAACCTAAGTAAAATTGCGATTTTGAGGTGTCCGCCGCAACCCTTTCGCACGAAATGGACGTTGAACGTCAAAAACTGAGGTAAAACTGCGATTTTAGTTAGTCCGCCGCAACACTTTCGTGCGAAATGGACGTTGGACGTCAAAAACTGAAGTAATTTTGCGATTTTGAGGTGCCCCCTGCAACCCTTTCGCACGAAATGGACGTTGGACGTCAAAAACTGAAGTAATTTTGCGATTTTAGTTAGTCCGCCGCAACACTTTCGTGCGAAATGGACGTTGGACGTCAAAAACTGAAGTAATTTTGCGATTTTGAGGTGTCGGTCGCAACCCTTTCGCACGAAATGGACGTTGGACGTCAAAAACTGAGGTAAACTTGCGATTTTGGAGTGGATGCAGAGATGCATTCAAAACAATATTGTCGACATCTTTCTTCTGTGGATATGGTATGATATGGATTGATATGGTCTTGCGTTCATTCTTTGGAGATTGTGTTTTGTGATTGTTCCATGTTCTGTAGGGACTGTCCGTGGACATGGAATGGTTTTATTGAAAATTGATTTCTGTTTTCTGTTGAGGTGGTATGTGACTGCGAGGATTGATTTGTGTTTAGTTGGATCATAGAGTCCCGTGGGATTCAAGCATGGAGCTTTTGCAACCGCGTTCTCTGTGCGAGCGGCATTCAACTGGACGTTGGAGCGAATCGTTTGATCGGAGCCCCAAGTGGACGCAGAAATGATTCAAAGCAATGTCGTCGACATTTTCCTTCCGTGGATATTGTCTTGCATTCATTCTTTAGAGATTGTCTTTGGTTATTGTTCTATATTCTGTGGGGGCTGTCCGTGGATATGGAACGGCTGCATTGAAAGTTGATATCTGTTTCCTGTTGAGGTGATATGTGACTGCAAGGATCGATTTGTGTTTAGTTGAATCATGGAGTCCTGTATGATTTTGCGGGTGTTCGCATGCTAT
Source organism: Cladocopium goreaui (assembly GCA_947184155.2). Lineage (NCBI taxonomy): Eukaryota > Dinophyceae > Suessiales > Symbiodiniaceae > Cladocopium > Cladocopium goreaui. Next base: position 52,611 of record CAMXCT020006672.1, on the reverse strand, counting down.
TTTGCAGCATTGCGCTTTGCGCGGTAGGAACTGGCATGCCTGCCTGCACCGTGCTTCAAAAATTGTAAGAGTGCACTGACAGTGTCTGACACGGGCATATTGCATAGTTTCATACTTCCAACTTTGTATTTCTGTAGGGACTGTCTGTTAGATCACAGTTGCCGCCATGACCACCAGCGCTTGCGAGTGGAGAGCGGTGCGAGAAGAGGATATCAGGAGGGCTTACGCCGACAAAAAATGTTGGAATGACCTGGACCGCATTACCTGGCAGCACCCTTACAGTTTCAAGTCCATAGAGCAGTGGCCGTTGGACGCTGCCGTGATCTACAAACCTACGGATCGAACGTCGGTGTTGCTTGGAAGCATCAAAGCGGCGTGTAGCTTGGAAGACATTTTGAAGACTCTGTTGGTGAAGGTCACCGTGGTCGTGACCATGTGCGCAAATGAAATGAAGATTCACCCCGAAGGATTGGATGCGGTATTTCCAGCAAGAAAAAGTCTTTCACATCAAGTGTCAGTTGGAGGACACGACATTGACGCCGCCGCACCTTTTCTACCGTTGGGATGAACGAATCCCTGACTTGGTAGCTTCTTGTTTGGAACAGTGGAAAATTGTCTGTTGCCAACTCTGGAAACAATCCATGCTGGCAGTGACCAGGGGCGAATCCATGCACGTGCTCTTCCATTGCTTTGGAGGCATCAATCGAAGCGCTGGGGTTTTATGTGCTTGGCTCGTCGTGGGTTACAACTACTCTGCAGAGGATGCCGTCCAGCTGCTGCTTGAGAAAAGGCTTTCCTTGTGCCCTTGGCACAATTGCCCCTATGTCTTGGAGGCTTTGTGGAAACTGGAAGGTTTGCGTACCGAGTGGCACATGGAACTCAGTGCGGCGGACAGAAACGAATTTGCACCACTGTTCGTCTGGAGAATCTGTTCGTGGCGAACCTGCAGGATCAGTAGCCAACTGCTGTTTGTCTGTAAAGACTGTTCGTGACGAACATGTGAACTCATTATATAGTGCGACCAGCAGTTCAAAAGTTGAAAAGTGTTGTCTGTCTGTGTGTGTAACATCTGGATAGATGTAAAACTTCCTTCTTTTTCTTTTTTCTTCCCTCTTCTCCCTTCTTAAATAATGCAGGGGGCAGTAGCACCATTGCAAGTCTACTGCCAACGAAGACACTTGCAATTGGTGGTGATACCAGACCTGATCAGTCTGGCGTACCTGCGATTTTTCACGGTGATGGCAAGGGGCTAAGCCAAGTACCCCAACATCATCATTATTTTCATGTATTCATAGGATTCGTCGTAGATTAATTCGCTTCCTGTCTAATTTGCATGTTACATGATTCAGTTCCTGCCGGATCACTACAATGATCCATTCTTATCTAGTGTGATTCCTATGGTGACTCCGACATGGTGCCGTAGGGCCAAGTGAGGCAACCCTATTTGGGGTGAATGTCGACTGAATTGACTTCCGAATTTACACTTTTGAATTAGTAATTCGTTTAAGTAAAGTGCAACAGTGGGCCTTACTGTTATCCACCGTTATTTGGAGATTCTCGCTGCTCCGGCTGTCCTTTGTGAACCCTGTGGAATGCATTTCTACTGTGTGAAGCTGTGCCGAACATTCAGAAACCTCTTATTTCACAGCAACTTTTGCAGTCACATTGCATCATTACATGACACAAGAACCAGGCAGGCACACGACTTGCAGGTGTGGTGTTTTTTCTTTTTGGTTTTCTGGTGAGGTCAAACATATTGTGCACCTAATTCGCTGGAACTTGAAAGCCGTTTATGCCAATTGGGGCAAGACTTGACCACGGTCCCGGCAAGGGAATAACGCACGACCTTTAGGTTTTTTTAGGAACTGAGTCCTGTTTGACAATTTTGTTGTTTCCTTTTTTTCACCAACTAGTCCCCATTGGTCCCTAATAACCCTCCTGCTGGCTTCTCCGTAGTGTGTCGTTGGGTTTAGGTGTGTGCTCTGTTTTTGTCAGGTCCGTTTCGCCGTGTAGGTTGGTTCCGGAGGTCCGTCTGTTCCCCTCCCCCCCCGCGCTGTTTTTGGTCGTCGGCCCGTCGTGTGTCCGCTTTTTTCTTCCTCTTGCCTTTCAGGGTTTCCCCGGCTCTGCCGGGTGTGTGTGTGTGTAACATCTGGATAGATGTAAAATGTAAAACTTCCTTCTTTTTCTTTTTTCTTCCCTCTTCTCCCTTCTTAAATAATGCAGGGGGCAGTAGCACCATTGCAAGTCTACTGCCAACGAAGACACTTGCAATTGGTGGTGATACCAGACCTGATCAGTCTGGCGTACCTGCGATTTTTCACGGTGATGGCAAGGGGCTAAGCCAAGTACCCCAACATCATCATTATTTTCATGTATTCATAGGATTCGTCGTAGATTAATTCGCTTCCTGTCTAATTTGCATGTTACATGATTCAGTTCCTGCCGGATCACTACAATGATCCATTCTTATCTAGTGTGTGATCCAACTCGATGACAGACGATCTCATCTTGGTACGAGTGAACAACTATGCATGATCGTGCAATCTGAAATTTCTGAGGTGACTCTTGCGCCAGTTTGGTACCGGCCTGGGCTTTTGGTGGATGTTTTTGTCTTGAAGTAGATCAAATTACTGGAATGTGTCCAGCGCTGTGCTATGCACTAAGGTTACCACTTCTGAGCCACAACGTTTCATTGCGATTTCAAAGCATCATGGTACCGAGCTTTTCTGTGTACTTTCGTGGAAATGTCCATAACAAAGTCACATAACATCGAGTGGTGCCGAGCTTTTTTCGTATACCTTTGTGAAAATTTCTATAATACAGTGTCATTCACATCATCAGCTCACTTTACAACGTCATTCGCAACATTCCTGCTGAAACATGAGTTTGTTTCGACTTGATGGCGTCTGCGCAAGTAAGTTTCATTGGGAAGAATGTGCCATATACATCATTTACTTGCCATCGGCATGTTCTCGCGTTGCATTTTTCATGCTGTCTCTTTCTGCTTGTCCTTACCTAACAGCTTGCTCCAACGCGTCTGGCACCACGTTGGCCGGTGGTGGGAGACACAGAGATACGCATAACTTGAGGCCAACGTTCTGGCGATAGCTCGGGCTATCATCAGAATATGACAACAGGGGTGATGGGCTAATGCGCTCTGTTGGGTATGCGCCGGCCATAGTAAAATGAGATAACGCATGTCATTCGCAGAATCATGGTACCGAGCCTCCTGTGCACTTTTGTTGCTCTAATTTTTCATGTTTTCTTTCTATCTCCCTTTATTTCTCCCTCTCTCTCTCTCTCTCCCCCTCTTTCTCTCTCTCTCCCACTCTTTCCCCTTCTCTCTATCTATGTCTCTCTGTGGTTGCAAGACACGTGTCATATGATGCCCTTTACCAAGCAGCACAGTGCATATGCATGGGTTGTCACATGTATCCTCTTCTTAATCAGTCTTACTTCTCACAACTTATCCCTCCATAGCTCATATAAAATTCACCAACCATTCACCAACTATTTTTTGCGACTATCATACTCAGAGCTGCTTGAAAAACGTCTTTTTCGCTCTCGGGCCAACCGCCGTCTAGTTTTTCAGCTACTCTGACCTGCCTCTTCTCTAGGCACTTTCGGGCAGCGGTTCCAATACGTTTAGCGACCGTCAGTTACATTCGCAAGGTTCGCAACATAACAAAATATGATCCTCAGCGCAGACATTCCACTGCGCCTAGCAAACTGCAATTTGCATTCCGGCATAGCTCCGGGTCCGGCCACTCCACCGCATGTAGCAGTTGCATTCCCACATAGCGCCAGAGCCACCACATTTGAAGACATGCAATCACCGGTTGCATTCCGGCATAGCACGAGATCCTGTCCATGGCGCAGCAGTTTCCAATACGTTTCGCAAACGCCTTTTTGCGCCACATATCGCTTGTGGACTTTTCCGGGTTACTTTCGGACCTTGGCTCTTGCTGCAGTCTCGTGCGCTTTTTCCACCCCATCTGCCAAAAGAAGTGTTCTGAAGATGCAGACTCCTGTGAAAGCCGAGCCCTCGCTGCAGCCGCGTGTTTTTTTCCCTGCCAGCTTTTCCAGATCGAGGCCCGCTGCCGTCTCGAGCCGTGAAACCTTGAAAAACAAAGTGCTTGGCAGACATGTCAGACATACCATGATCCAATGCATTCTAATGCTTCTGCTACCTCCCGTGTCAGCTTCTCAACTAATCATCTGCCTGCTGTGTGGTTGAGCTGGTGACATGAAAACTGCCCATTGACATGTGTCTGTAACTCGGATTTTTCTTGCGACTTGGGTGTTTCCCGGCTATAGTTCCTGCAGCCAACATAATGCATGTTTAGCGCCCCGTTGAGGTGATCAAAGCTTTGCGGACATGCTGCGATCTGAGAGCCTGAATTGCCTGACGAGTTGGAGGGTCAAATTTTTGTTTCATTGCTTGAATCCAACCGGAACCAATGGACCTATATAAATTATGTAAGGGATCCAACATTTGGCGTCTGTTATCACAAGCAGCTGTTTGATCTGAGACGCATGAGACGCTTTGAGACTTCTTGATGGACGGGGGGGAAGGTGCGCGTATTCTGAGCACACATCTCACATCTGACATATATAATTTGTAAGTGAGGTTGCAAGCCATGCGGTCCATTGAGGATGCGCAAGTTGGGTTCAGCAGGTGCAGTGGTGCCTGGCCCAAGAGGTAGTGTGGACGCGGACGGTACCGAAGCAAGGAAAGGAGGTCAAACGAAATGGTTTGGTGACAAGTGATGAAAAAGGATGAAAAAGGGTGCTTGAGTAGTTCCGAGCAATGTCAAGTGATGGAAGCGAGGCTGTGGCCTTGGCAAGGACTCAGACCACACTGTGTTGCAGTTCTTATTGCAGAATTATGTTCGGGTGTTTGCGGGAGGAGTTCCTACCCTGCAAATCCCATCAGATCCCTGCATCCTGCAGGACAAGTGATGCTGATATGGATGTTCCACTAATGCAGTTGCTGGAGGCTGCACCTGCACCCTGTCTGTATCATTGCGCGTTCTGACTTTGATGCGTTTCCTTTCTTGTCATGCGGCCCCGGGGCTTCACATGCCAGGAAGCGCCGCTTTCGGCATTTCGAGTGTCCATCGAGCTGAAGATCACAGCTACCGAGGCAAACCAGCACGAAACAGCTTCAAGACCAAGCAGCGACAAGTAGCGCCAGTGGTGTCCGTGCTTATTGTGCCCAGCCACCAGCCAGGCAAGGTACTTGCTGCAAGACGCAGAGAAACGGGCTGTCATTGTTCGCGATGATGCGCCTGAATGCGTGGCTTGAATGCAGGATATGATATATATATATAGGTTTTGCAGCCGATAGGGGGTCTTTGGAATTTGATTCTAGGGTCCTTGGTGATTTAGTTCTACCTCTGATTGTGTGATATATGTTTTCCATTATCTATTTCTTTATCTATCTTATCTATCAAGGTAGGTGGCCTTGGTACTAGTGAAAATGATCCCAAAGGAAAGATCGTCTCGGGTTAGTGTCCCTTGGATGTTTCAATATATTGTTAATTCTTATCCGCCATTCGGTAATCATGCCAAGATGGGGATTGATAATTTGTGTCTCCATCCATTTACCCTTCTATTCGTGGAAGTGCCAGTCAGAACAAACGATCACCATTCGATCGTAGTGCAAATAGTTTTTTTTTTGGGTTGGGTACTTTGATAAAATATAAAATATATGATCTATATATATATATATATCAATATATGCAGCCGACAGGGAGTCTTTGGAATTTGATTCTAGGGTCCTTGGTGATTTAGTTCTACCTCTGATTGTGTGATATATGTTTTCCATTATCTATTTCCTTATCTATCTTATCTATCAAGGTAGGTGGCCTGGGTATATACTAATGAAAATGACCCCAAAGGAAAGATCGTCTTGGGTTAGTGTCCCTTGGATGTTTCAATATTATTAATTCTTATCCGCCATTCGGTAATCATTCCAAGATGGGGATTGATAATTAGTGTCTCCATCCATTTACCCTTCTATTCGTGGAAGTGCCAGTCAGAACAAACGATCACCATTCGATCGTAATTCAAATAGTTTTTTTTTGGGTTTGGTACTTTGATAAAATAAATTACTTTACTTCGTGTGATCCCCACCATGACATTTATACATTTTCTTACTGGCAAATCTTCTGGCATTCTATCTGACATATCTTCTGACATTCTATTTGGCATTCTATCTGGCATATCTTCTGGCATATCTTCTGGCATTCTATCTGGCATATCTTCTGGCATTCGATTGGCATTTATCGGGCAATATCTTCTGGCAACTCTATCTGACATATCTTCTGGCATTCTATCTGGCATAATTTCTGGCATATATTCTGACATATTTCTGGCATTCTATGACATATCTTCTGGCATATATTCTGACATATCTGTCTGGCATTTCTTTGGCATATATTCTGGGCATATCTTCTGGACATATATATCTGGCATATCTTATGGATATTTTCTGGCATTCTTCTGGCAAAATCTGCTGGCATTCTATCTGGCATTCTATCTGGCATATATTCTGCATATTATCTGGCCTTCTATCTGGCATATCTTCTGGCATATCTTCTGACATTCTTTCTGCATTCTTTCTTTATAACTTGCTTGAACATTCTTTGTTCCCCCCCATATCTTCGCCGACATGAGGTCCGGCAGGGAACACTGGGCGTGGATGGTCGTGGTTGAGGTCCGGCAGGGAACACTGGGCGTGGATGGTCGTGGTTGAGGTCCGGCGGGGAACACTGGGCGTGGATGGTCGTGGTTGAGGTCCGGCAGGGAACACTGGGCGAGGATGGTCGTGGTTGAGGTCCGGCAGGGAACATGGGCGTGGATGGTCGTGGTTGAGGTCCGGCAGGGAACACTGGGCGTGGATGGTCGTGGTTGAGGTCCGGCAGAGAACACTGTGGATCGCGGGTCGCAGTTGAGCAAGGACGACGAGGACGACGAGGACGACGAGGAGGAGGAGGAGAGGAGGACGAGGAGGAGAAGGAGGAGGAGGAGGAGAAGGAGGACGAGGAGGCAACTGACATAAAATCTAACAACCCTCACCTGGCAGGTGGGGAAAAATATATTATCTATTATATATATATATATATCAATATATGCAGCCGATAGGGGGTCTTTGGAATTTGATTCTAGGGTCCTTGGTGATTGAGTTCTACCTCTGATTGTGTGATATATGTTTTCCATTATTTATTTCTTTATCTATCTTATCTATCAAGGTAGGTGGCCTGGGTATATACTAATGAAAATGATCCCAAAGGAAAGATCGTCTTGGGTTAGTGTCTCTTGGATGTTTCAATATTATTAGTTCTTGTCCGTCTTTCGGTAGTCATGCCAAGATGGGGATTGAAGTAGTCTCTCCATCCATTTACCCTTCTATTTGTGGAAGTGCCAGTCAGGACAAACGATCACCATTCGATCGTAGTTCAGATAGTTTTTTTTTTGGGGTTGGGTACTTCGATAAAATATAAAATAAAATATGGTTATGCGACGGATGTGTGGTTGCGATGGATACGGGCCCCCCAAGCCAAAAGATCGGCATTTTCTTTCCTAAATCTCAAAATCAAGGACCCCGAATCCTTTGCGGCAAAAATCATGGTAGAATATAATAGTAGGGCTGTTTCCTAAGTCCACATGCCAATTTCTGCACCCTGAGATCGGCATTTTTTTGTCCCTAAATCCCAGGGTACAACCTTTGTATTGCCTAAGTCTAGGTGCAGATTTTTGCGACCTTACTTAGGCAATACCCCACCAAGCACCTAGGATATCGGCAATTTTTTTTCCTAACTCAGGGTGCTGATTTCTGTGCCCTGACTTCGGCAAATTAGCTGTTGGACATTGCATTTAAAGGATATATGATGTAGACGTAGAAATAATGGGGGAAATTTAGTACTTGAAAAAAAAAATAATGATCATCAGGGATAACATTGGCTTTATACCAAAGGTATATAGGGGCACCACCCTAGAAAAAACAAGAGCGTGGTTGATACCTTTTCCATTTTGATCCAGCAATTGGTTGGGTACCCTTCAGAAGTGGTAGTGGCCCCCAGTTAATCCAAGGAATATAATAAAATAAAATAACCCTAACCGATACTGGGATGATATCAATTTAGCCAACCAAGTGGTTGCCTAAGAGTGAACATAATAATGCACACAGAATTTTCTATGAGCATGGTAAAAAACAAATAGTTACATTAAAAAACTAATGGTAAGATGATACCCATTTAATCAGCCAATTGGTTACCTCATAGGGAAAATAATAAGGTACCAAAAATACAATTCAATTCCATTATCATAAAAAAAATATTTGGAAAGACCCAAGAATCCATTTCCAGAGAGCCCAGATCAATTGCAAAACATGGATATAATATATTCTATATTTTATCGAAGTACCAAACCCGAAAAAAACTTATTTGAACTACGATCGAATGGTGATCGTTTGTTCTGACTGGCACTTCCACGAATAGAAGGGTAAATGGATGGAGACACAAATTATCAATCCCCATCTTGGAATGATTACCGATTGGCGGATAAGAATTAACAATATATTGAAACATCCAAGGGACACTAACCCAAGACGATCTTTCCTTTGGGATCATTTTCATTAGTATATACCCAGGCCACCTACCTTGATAGATAAGATAGATAAAGAAATAAATAATGGAAAACATATATCACACAATCAGAGGTAGAACTCAATCACCAAGGACCCTAGAATCAAATTCCAAAGACCCCCTATTGGCTGCATATATTGATATATATATATACACAAAAAATACTGTGTATATATATATACTGGCTTGATTCAAAACATATGAGTTCATTTATGGTGCCTCACCAGCCGCGGGGTGCGCAGCGCGAGCGCGCGAGCATTGAGACGCGCGAGAAAAGACAGGCGCGCGTGAGAGGTGCGCGAGCAAGGCGCGCGAGCAATGCGCCTGCGCAGGACAACACGCGCGCGCGGCGCGCGCAAATAAGCTCACTTTAAGTTTTCCGTGCGCGTAAATAAGCTAACCCACTGTTGGAGAACTTATTTGCGCGCGCACGCGTGTGTCTGAAGTGCGCGTGTGCACACGCGCGCCAGCTAATCCCTGCGGGCACGCGCGCCTTGCTCGCGCGCCTTGCTCGCGCGCCTTGCTCGCGCGCCTTGCTCGCGCGCCTTGCTCGCTTACCTCGCGCACGCGCTTGTCTTTGCTCGCGTGTCTCGCGCGCGCATGTGTCAAATGCTCGCGCGCATGCTCGTGCGTGATTTCAGCTGGAAACGTTTATATGTTTTAAAAAATCACTATGTATATATATATATATATATCTCTCTCTCTCTCTCTCTCCTTTCTCTCTGTCTCTGTGTCTCTCTTTCTGTCTTCCTGTCTTTCTGTCTTTGCGTCTCTCTGTCTCTCTCTCTCTCTCTTTCTCTGTTTGTCTTTCTTTGTCTGTCTCTGTCTGTCTTTCTTTCTCTGTCTTTGTCTGTCTTTGTCTGTCTTTGTCTGTCTTTGTCTGTCTTTGTCTGTCTTTGTCTCTCTTTGTCTGTCTCTGTCTGTCTTTGTCTGTCTCTGTCTGTCTCTGTCTTTCTGTCTCTGTCTTTCTGTCTCTGTCTTTCTGTCTGTGTCTTTGTGTCTCTGTCTCTGTTTGTCTCTCTGTTTGTCTCTCTGTCTGCCCCTCTCTCTGTCTGTCTCTCTGTCTGTCTGCCTCTCTCTCTGTCTGTCTGTCTGTCTGTCCGTCTGTCCGTCTGTCCGTCTGTCCGTCTGTCCGTCTGTGCATCTGTCCGTCTGCCCGTCTGTCCGTCCGTCCGTGCGGCGGTCTGTCCGTCCGCCTGTCCGCCTGTCCGTCCGTCCGTCTGTCCGTCCGTTTGTCCGTCCGTCCATCTGTCTGTCGGTCGGTCGGTCTGTCTGTCTGTCTGTCTCTCTGTCTGTGCTGGCTGGCTGGCTGTCTGTCTGTTTGTCTGTCTGTCTGTCTGTCTGTCTGGCTGTCTCTCTGTCCTGTCCGTCCTGTCCGTCCTGTCCGTCCTGTCCGTCCTGTCCGCCCTGTCCGTCCTGTCCGTCCTGTCACTGTCCGTCGTGTCCGTCGTGTCCGTCCTGTCCGTCCTGTCCGTCCTGTCCTGTGCTGTCCTGTGCTGTCCTGTCCTGTCCTGTCCTGTCCGTTTGTCCGTCTGTCTGTCTGTGGTCTGTCTCTCTCTCTCTCTCGGTCTGTCTGTCTGTCTGCCTGCCTGCCTGCCTGGCTGGCTGGCTGGCTGGCTGTCTGTCTGTGTCTCTGTCTCTGTCTCTGTCTCTGTCTCCGTCCTGTCTGTCCTGTCTGTCCTGTCCCGTCCTGTCCCGTGCTGTCCCGTGCTGTCCCGTGCTGTCCCGTCCTGTCCCGTGCTGTCCCATGCTGTCCCGTGCTGTCCCGTGCTGTCCCGTGCTGTCCTGCATGTGCTGTCCTGCATGTGCTGTCCTGTGCTGTCCTGTCCTGTGCTGTCCTGTCCTGTCTCTCTCTCTCTCTCTGTGTCTTCTGCTTACTTTCCGCTGCCTTCAAGTTGGTTTCTGATTGGTTTCTACTTACCTTCTGCCTGCTTTCTGCTTGCATCTTGCGTGCTTGCTTTCTCAGGAAGGATTCAGTTAGGTGCGGTTCCTGGTCGGTAGGAATCGGTTCGGTTCGGTTCACCGTGAGACGCGCGCGCCCAATGGCTAACAGCGGCTAACGCAAAATGAAAGCATGACACTGTCTCGGCGCACCGTTGCCACCTTGTTGCATCTGCAATTTTTTCAAAGGTTTACTTCTACCGCAACTTTTTCAACGAGTTCTGAGTGGATTTCACTTGTACATAGGACCTTCCACTTGAAAATGCGCTGAAAAAATGCTGAGCACATCTTTCTGCTACACGCAGGAACATCTCAGGCGACGTGACCAGGATTCATAGGTTTGACGGATGGTCCAACAGATGGGTTCCAGACAGTTCGCACAGATGAGTGTAGATGAAAGTAGGTGAGGAATGGTCAGGATAGAAATAGCATGAAAGACCCACGTATATACATGAATGGTTTGCTTTCGTGACCGACCTGTTGCAAATCGTGAGTCCGGACTATAACCACGCCAATTGTTGTTTTAATTCCAAACATAGTTGACGTTTAGGCCCAGATAGAACCGCGGAGGCAAAAAATTATGTTGCAGAGTTGGGAAATGTTTCGACTTTGCCTTGCTCCATTATTTTCGCGGCAGTTTTTGTTCTTTTTTTGGTGGGTTCTTGGTTCTATGCTTCTCTGCTTTTCTGCTTCTTTGCTTCTCTGCTTCTCTGATTTTTTGCTTCTTTGCTTCTCTGCTTTTTTGCTTCTCTGATTTTCATGCTTTCCTGCTTTTTGCTCTCCTGCTTTTTGCTTTTCCTGCTCTGCTTTTCATGCTTTTCTGCTTCTCTGCTTTGCCTGCTTCTTTGCTTTACCTGCTTCTTTTCTTTTCTGTTTCTCTGCTTTCCCTGCTTCTCTGCTTCCCTGCTTTTCTGCTATTGTGCTCCTGTGCCTTTCTACTTCTACTATTCTACTTTTTCTTTTCTTCAGTCATGTGCTTTTGCTGCTCTACTTCCTGCTCCTCTGCTTCTCTGCTTCCTGTCTTTACTGCCTCTTTTTTTTCTCTTTTCTTTTGCTTTATTCTCTCCTTTTTGTATCCTGAATGAAACCCTGAAGACCCTAGGTGAAACATGGTGAAACCCTAAAGAAACCTTAAATGAAACCCTAAATGAACCCTAAAAAAACACAAATTAACCTTAAAGAAACCCTAAATGAAACCCCAAATGAAACCCTAAAGAAACCCTAAATGAAACCCTAAAGAAACCGCAAATGAAACCCTACATGAAACCGTGAAGAAACCCACATGAACGTTTGAACATCCTGGAGAAATCCTGATAAGAAACCCTACATGAAACCCTAAATGAACCACCCCCCCAAGAATCCTTAAATCAAACGCTACATGAAACCCTACAGAAACCCTCAATGAAACCCTAAAGAAACCCTAAATGAAACCCTAAAAAATCCCTAAATGAAACCCCAAAAGAAATCCACGATAAGAAACCCTACATGAAACCCTAAAGAAACACTAAATAAGACCCTAAATGAAACCCTAAATGAAACTCTAGCGAAACCCTAAATGAAACCTTAAATGAAACCCTAAATGAAACCCTAAATGAAAGCCTAAAGAAATTCTCAAGAAACCCACATAAACGTTTGAAGTGCCAAAACATGGCAAATACCATGCAAAATGGAAGGCCAACATGGCCAAATGTAGCTAATGCCATACAAAATGCAAAGTAACCATGCCAAAATGTAGCAACCCATGCAGAATGCAAAGTAACCATGCCAGAATGTAGCAAATACCATGCAAAATGACAGTTTCTAGTTCCAAACTGTTACAAATACAAGGCAAATGGTACCAGGAAAGAAAACAAAAAACAACAAAACCTGAACCAAAAAAATCCAAAAACTAATCTGAACCCCTATACTATACTATACTATACTGGACTATACTATACTATATATATTGTATTGTTCTATAGTATGCTATGCTATACTATACTATACTTTACTATACTATACTATATGATGCTATACTATGTCCTATTGTAGTTGCTGGCCGCAGCTGTGAAGGCCCACAGAAAGTAATGATGGATTTGGTTCCGTGTCGTTAGATGTGGCTGGATGGCGGCTGGATGCAGGCGATGACAGCTGAGACGGCTTCGCAGCGGTGGCCGAGGTCATCTCATGGTATTGACCTGCCAAGGTGGTGATCGGCAACCCGAGCCAAGCACTTGATACCGGTGAATCCAATTTCTTGTTAAATGATTTCGACCTCGTAATGGTCAGTTGATGCTAAGCACAAAGTTCTGCCTACAGCACCCCTGGTTTCAAAACAGAACCTGTTGATGATGGCAGTTCTAGATCAACAGCTTGTTGAATGAACTCCCTGCTCCCAAATGATCCTGATAATCCTGATTTGTGGGAGTGGGCCGCCATTGTTCACCCTTTTTGCAGCAGTTCGAATCATATTGCTATGCCAGTGGCAGATCCATGATTCTCAACAGGATTTCCTTTGGGAAAATGACAAAGGTGGACAGTTGGGGTTCTTAACGCAGCATTGTAGCTGGTTCCTTGCAGGCAATGCCTAGTTTGCATACTTCAATGGCTGTCCCACTTAGTGATATCGGCTAGTGAATAAACTTCAAACATGTAACACCCAAGCAAAACGATGATATAGTTCTGTCCAATGTTCTGCCCCAGTCCCTGACGTCCAAACGCGCGACCGGTAGCAACTGGTTGGCCAACAAAACCATTTATACACACATGTATGCAAGTAGCCGACTGGCTGCCCATGGCATCACTGTCCAAATTCCCAGGATGTACTTGTAAAGGTTCACCAATATGCTCGCCATGCTCGGGATGCGCACTGAAGTCTTGAGAATTTGTTGGCCGATGTTGCCTAGTCTTCAAACCAGAAACTTAAAACTTTTTGATCTTCATGTCTCACCTCGAGCGTCGAGTTTTGTTGTTTGTCACATATTTCGTTGCTGAGAGATCCCTGCAACCGCTAGTGCCGAGCCCTAAATTCAATCTGTAGCTGCAGGAGTTTGCATCTGAGAACGTGCAAAAGGTGGGAAGCAAGAAGGATTCTTTGAAAAAACACCCACGCCACCCTTTGAGATCCTTCTACATTTGAAACAAATTAACACTTTCAACAGAGGGATGGCATGTTGTGTTTATGATGCGGTCTCCGTGAAGTGGTTCGCTGTGGCAAGCCTTCTGCACTTGAATCCGTGGATACAAGATCCTGACTGCACAGAGGACAGCACACATTCCGCCGCATTAGCTTGTGAATGGGTGCCTCTTCCAAATATGGAATGGCATTCCGGCTTTGTCGGTATTCCAGATCAGCGTGCCGGCATATTCTGGCAATGTATGGCCTCACCAAGAAATTCATTTTGACCAAACGACATATTATAGCTTATAGCTTTTCGATCTTTACGCAACCCCAGGCCCGAGTAGTCCGGCGAAACTAGTGCAGGCTCGCTTGCATTTTCTGTTGGCGTCGCCTGTAGATATGCAGCTGGCCACTTGTTCGACTGTTGCGATTCTGCCGTCTAATGACATCATTACAGCAGCCAAGGGCGCCACGCAACAAAAGGTGCTTCCACCGGCGGGCAGTGCTCTAAGACTCTAGGTCCATTCGCCGTGCTTTCTTTTCACAAGCGCTTGGACCTCCCTGGCGACAGCAAAGAAAGCCAAGTTGCCATACTGCCAGCAGTTTCCAGATGGCCTTGAATCATTTAGCCAAATGAGTCTGTGGTGCTTAGGACGGATAGGGACAGGGCGGAAACAACAGACGGGGCCCCGTGTTGGATTTTTCAAGCAACCACACAATATTGCAGCCACTTGCATTGTTTGCTAATTTGCCTTGCTGAATTTGCTAAATCTATCCGAGCTTTGGGCCAAGGCTGACTCGCACCCTGCCGAGAATGATGCACATTCATTCACTTAGGTTCCGCCAAAGGCTGTGTCTGATTTTGCATCCCGTAAGCAATGACTCCCCGCTTTTGCAACAGCTTTAACTTGCACGTTTCGAGCCTATGTCGCAGAGAGCCTGAGGCAAACTCACATCTTCAAGATTCCTCAAGCATGATGCATTTGACTTTGATTCCATTCGCAGATGGGCATTCCGAGATTGAAGTGTGTGTTTGTACCATGTTGTGGTTCAAGTGTCAAGGAATTTTGGCCAGAAACATGCTTTTGATGGGCTCCTGCGTGGGTCTTTCGTTGAGTTGGGCTTGAGATGTGGAACTTTGGAGGCTTATAAGGCCACATCAGAGAAACATGGTGGTTCTTGTAACAGTCGTGATCCGTTGTGCTTCCCAGCTTTCCCTTTGGCCAGAGTTTCTGGATTGCTCAGACTCCAAGAAAGCCTTCTTAGCCTTCTCTCAGATGCTATGCCGGTGCAGCTCTAGGCATTTGGTGCTTTCTGAGGTGGGTATGAGGTATAAGATGTGTAAGCGTGACTTAGAGGGGCGGAGCGCGGTTGAGAGATGCACATCACGAAATGGAACGGGAGACCGGTTTCAATCGGTTTTGAAAATAGGGAGGTTTACGCAGGCAGATTTGTTTGGACATCTGTGCATATCTGGAGGCTTTGTGCCCACTTTCGCAGGATGAGAATCTACTTGAACAGAGTTGTCTAGGACATACTGAATTCAGATGAATTCAGAAATTTTAGCTTGGTCGGCTTGGGTGAAGTGTTTGCATTGTGCCCTGTAAGTTTCGGCTCTGGCCAGGCAGCTCGCAGCAATGCCTTCCCAAAATTTCCGCCGTGATCAAGAGAGTGCGAGAGAGTAGGCATGGCAAGCCACATATGCACCGGCGTCTTGCAGGAAAAAAACTGATGTTGTGCACGATCTTCAGAACTGAGACAGGAAAGAGGCCACTATCACTAATCACACCAAGGCTCTTAAACGAGAGAGCGGTACCCTGACAGACGTTGACAGAGAGGTACTGTGCTTAAAACAACATGACATTCACATTGATGGATTTCTCCTTTTTCCTTTCCATGCACCTCATGCCCACGCTGACTCATGAAGGCTCGTGAGTTCCTAGCAAGAAAGCAGGTCTGGAAACAGACACCCGATTATGTAAATGTAAGCCCTAAACTATGCTAAACTTATTGCGCTCACGATAGCGGCTCGAATTGGGTTGAACTGACTGCGCGCCCGCATTTAAGTTTAAAGCTGGTCCTAGAAGCAAGAGCAGTTGGGATTTTGAGTGCTCAGAGTGCTAGTGTTAAATCTGTTCATGTTCGACTCCCAGCTTCTCCTCCCTTGGTTTCATATCTTATTCCCTTCTAGGGACAGCGGCGAATAGGTAGAACCAAGCTCGCGCGTTTCTTCGGGTTTCATGGACGTTCGCCCAAGCTAAGCAACAAAGCCGTCACAAAAACACTGATACAATATGATAGAATATATAGGTCACATTTTGGTAGGAAATGCATAAGAAGTGAGCCCAATCTATAGTATATAGGACAAATTCAAGCAAGATCAAAACAGTATCAACATTTTCAAAACATACCAGTGCGGGGTGAAGGCTCATCAAGGCAATGCTCGGTGGCAGAGGCCGACAAAAAGTAATATTTGGTCGTGAAGAAGCGTGAAGAGGCCAGCCATTTATTTTTTTTTTGAAAAAGGGCAGAGCATGCACCAAGTTTGCATGGAAAAGCTTGCGTGCTGAGGGTAGCTGGCTTGTTACTTCATGTTAGTTAGTTAGATATGGATGCACAGTAAGGTGGATAAGATGGATGACAATATGAAAGTGACGCGACATCTTGGATTAATTTGGAGGGTTTCGCTCACTGGCTGGCCTTGGCCAGTTGTTCTAATTCTCCAATGCCCCCGGAAAAACAACAGTACAAGACGAAACTGAAAGACCCTACGGCAGCCTCAGAGGCTGCAAGAAAACCGCACGGAGGCGCAAAGGATAGAAGGACGTCGAAGAATCAGAGGCACACATCCAAAGACCTTGCTTGGTGGGATGGTATGAAATCTAGAAAGGCAAAGGTTCCATCCATTCTTGGCTGGCAACACCCTTGTTTTGTGAGCATTGATTTTAATCAGATGCTACGAAAGAAAGAGAAGAAGCTATCGATGCATAAAAATTCCCTGCGAATTGCGAATGTAATGGATTCCGATGGCCTGGATTCTGAATGATTCTGACATGCACTGACCATGCCCTGGATTGGAGTGCTCACAAGCTTATAGTGACCCGGCCGAAATGCCAGCCACATCCTCTACAGAAATTCTATACAGCCTCAAAAGCCCCTGCCCGTTTGAACGCAAACACTGCACAGTGCCAGTGACCACTCACGGTTGCACTTGCCTGTCTTGACGCAGTTG
This sequence comes from Cladocopium goreaui, assembly GCA_947184155.2. Lineage (NCBI taxonomy): Eukaryota > Dinophyceae > Suessiales > Symbiodiniaceae > Cladocopium > Cladocopium goreaui. Next base: position 35,687 of record CAMXCT020006672.1, on the reverse strand, counting down.
CCACAGATAGCACAAGCCGCACAAGTAGCACAAGCCGGTTGCAACAAGGCCTTTCAGCCCTTTCAGTCCTTCCTTCGGGGTTTCAACGCTATGTTTTGATGCGCATCGCTGATGCCAAACATGGTACGAGAATCCTCCAGAGATAGCGCCATCAACCTGATAGCATCGGATGCGATGCAGAAGTAGCGCTTTCGCCCTGGCAGGTCTCATGCTTTGAGGTGCTCCCTGTCTCGTTTTCGGAAAAAGTATGACTCGTATGACTTACACTGCGTCACTGCTTACACTGCGTTGATTGCTGATTCCGGTCTTGGGCATGCGGGTTGAATCGGGTTGCGTTTGAAGTATGCTGAGTAAAGTAGGTGACCCAGGTGCATGGTTGCAGCGCAGATGCCAAAATCTGAAGATGGGATAGAATGGGCCGCACAATGGGCTGCCAATGGGCCGCCCAATGGGATGCGGCTCGTGCCGCCTGAAAAGCGAGGGCAGCTTCTGGGCCTTGCGCAGGCTGGCCGTGGAAGCCAGTGTAAACAGAAGCTTTGCGGGCCCATACTTCTTGTGATTTTTGTTTGACATGACCAGCAGAAGGCACCACTAGTGACGAATCAGGCATTGGTTTCTGAGGTTAGAAAGGTGATGGCGTTGGTTTCTGAAGTTAGAAGGTCGCAGCATGAAAACCAAGGGCGCGACGCTGCGACATGCCTGCGCGTAGATCACACATCAGCTTTTGACAGCCTGGAGAGCCTGTGGGTTCGCAATGCCTTCGTGGTAGACACCGTAGACACCACCCTTTGCACCACGACCTGGAAGGCCGAAAGATACTGGAAGATGGTTGACGCATTGGCGGCACAAAGCTTTTTGACTTGAACCTCCAAGCGCTCAAGAAGTTCACCCTTCAGTTTCAACCGGCTTGCGCCAACTTTGACCGGTTGCTTGGTCAGAATGAGGAGCTTCCAGGCCGGAAGCTTGCAGAGATTGCAGCGGCTCAAATTGTGCGGGTGTTTGCTGCGAGCCAGCTTTAAAAGCACGCATTGGGCTCTTCTTCGTGGTGTCGTCCATAGGCGGCATCACTATATTCGTGGATAGTCTTTTCTAACTATTCTAACTAGTGATAGATAGATTAGCAAGTGAGGGTGACTGTAGATGACCCCCAAAAATTAGCGGAAAGGAAGTTGCAGTGCCGCGCACACACGCCGGGCCCTGACTTGCAGATGGCTCTGGCGTTGCCCCTCTCGTTGCTCGTGTGCCGAGACTCCAAGGAATAAGGCCCACATGTCGCAGATGCTTTGAGACTTTGGGGCATCAGATAAATCAAATGAATTCAAAGGAATTATGAGATCTGAGAAAAATCACGTTGCGCAAGGAAGTGCTACAGCCGGATCAATAGGGCTTAAACATGGGGCAGTGACATGGTGAGATGAGGTGCTTGCTGCTTGCCTTCGTTGCCTTTGCTTGTCGCAGACCTGCGAAAAACTGCTCCTTGCCTGTGCTTACAGAGCCTGACGCTGTAGTATTTGGTACGGTGCCTGGATGCAATGGAACACGCCGTGCCGGAACTACACATCAGCAGTTACACGCCAGTGGCTGTGTTCCTGAAGTTGAGATTTAGTAGAATATGAATATGAAAGGGCAGACATGGATATCAGCTTGATAGTTCCAGGCTGTTTCCAATTAGGATCCTTTCTTGTGTAGTCATGAGCCGGTGCCAACAGCCCGAAAAAGAGAGCTGGACTAACCTTGCCTGTGTGACCTCAGCGACATTCAGGCACACTGAGTCCATTGGCTCTTCCGTGTAAGTCTGGCTACACAAACCTTCCGCTTTTTACACCGGTGCGATGCAAGTGTTGTCCGTGAGAAACTACTTGGGCTGCTTCAGGATGGCATTCCGGGCTGACCTGAAACACCTGAACTGGAACGACTTGTCATTTTGTAGGATTCTATAGCCGCCAAAGCCCCTCACCTCTCCTTGTTTCAACACCTCTCCTTGTTTCAACGGCTTGGCCCAACAGGCAAAGATTCCGGCTTGTGCATCCGCAAGAGGATGTCTGGAAGTTGCTGTGGCACCAGTGGCAGGTACCAGATTTGGCCCTCGATTAGGAGCCACGGAGGGCCAAGCTGCATGTGATCGCGTATCGGTTTGATGCAGACCTTGAAGTCTTTGGAACCTTCTGTGGCAGGCCATTCTTGAAGAAGAGCTGCCTCAGATGAAAAGTTGGATCCTGCGCGGGTCTTTCGTTGAGCTTGGCTTGAGATGTGGAACTTTGGAGGCTTATAAGGCCACATCAGAGAAACATGGTGGTTCTTGTAACAGTCGTGATCCGTTGTGCTTCCCAGCTTTCCCTTTGGCCAGACTTTCTGGACTGCTCAGACTCCAAGAAACCCTTCTTAGCCTTCTCTCAAATGCCATGCGGGCGCAGCTCTAGGCATTTGGTGCTTTCCGAGGTGGGTATAAGGTATAAGCGTGACTTAGAGGGGCGGAGCGCGGTTGAGAGATGCACATCACGAAATGGAACGGGAGACCGGTTTCAATCGGTTTTGAAAATAGGGAGGTTTACACAGGCAGATTTGTTTGGACATCTGGGCATATCTGGAGGCTTCGTGCCCACTTTCGCAGGATGAGAATCTACTTGAACAGAGTTGTCTAGGACATACTGAATTCAGATGAATTCAGAAATTTTGGCTTTTTCGGCTTGGGTGAAGTGTTTGCATTGTGCCCTGTAAGTTTCGGCTCTGGCCAGGCAGCTCGCAGCAATGCCTTCCCAAAATTTCCGCCGCGATTGAGAGAGTGAGAAATAGAGAGAGAGAGAGAGTAGGCAAGCCATGGCAAGCCATGGCAAGCCATGGCAAGCCACATATGTTGTGCACGATCTTGCAACCGCATGGATGATGGACCAGTATGCGGGCAGACATGCAGAGACCCCTGTTTGACATGCCCTTTTGCAGGGGATCATCTGCATCAGCTTAGTATTGGCCGAGAAAATCAACAAGAAACCCCATTGCTTTGAATGTTGTTCAGGCGTTGCAGACTCCGCACCGTAATTTTTTTGGTGGCTTTTGGCCAGTCTTGCAAGACTTTTTGCATCGTCGTCAGCTTCTGCCCGAGTCTGGGATTTTTCCTTGTAGTCTTATTTGCTCCGTGGAGTTTCAATGCCTCCAGCAAGGCATACCAGAAGGAAACCAAGAAGGAAACCACCTTCTAGCACCTCCCTCCACGCATGATGTGAACATGGGGGCAGTATCATTTCATGCCTCACTGACTTGGACAAAAAGGCCCGTCGAAGATGGGGTGGAGACAGCCCTTGTCAGTGCACGGAAAACTGGGGTCAGACTGCTGTATGTGAGAGCTTGGTATAAAACAGTTGTAGTTTCAAAGCAAAACTAGATCTACCAGATCAGGCCACACAAGAGGCCAGAGTAAGAGAACGGTAAAGTAAGCGGATCATTCTGCACTGTGCTTGCACCGTAGATTTTTTCGCCTCTGGGATGCCCTTGCCATGGGAGAGCGGCAATGCCTCCAAGTCTCGGTTGGCCATGGCTCTGCGTCCAACAGCGATTCTTGTGCAGAGTCTGCACGCTTTGCTCAGCCTTGATGCCTATCAGCATGGCTAGGTGTGACTTGGTCACTTCCAAAGACATTTGAAAGACATGCAGTAAGGTGATGTTTAATGTAAGATGCACTGCGAGATGTTGCAAGATGTTCTTGAAACCTCTTTGCGCCTCTCCTCCGTATCAAATTGGGGAACGAAAGGTGGCGAACGCATCCTGAATCGCGATCCACGTGCCTTCATATGCCTTCAGATGCCCTCAAGTCTTCAAAGTGTCGGACTTGACCATCTTGAGGCGAAGCCTCGGTTCAAAATGCCAACGGCACCGCGTTGTTCCCTTTCGTTCTTTCGTTCCCAGATCCCCATGCAGTAACTCAGTAACTGCGGAAAGGAACTAGGATGAACTAGGTAACTAGGTTCTCGGAACTGCATCGCTGCTGTGCTGCCCTCAGATTGGATAGGTTTTCAGAAGCAATCCGGAAGCCAGTCGGCAAGCAACTTGCCTATTGTGCACAACCTTGAGCCGAAAACATGTTATGAGTCTATGTGAACTTAGGAAGATCATGGAATATCTCAAAGTGCATTTCCTTTGTCAAGAAAACACGTCGTTTGAATCAATTGCCGGGTGCCCTGACGCTTAGTTTCTTTTCCTAATTGAAGCGCGCCCCCCGCCAAAGCATATCTCCTTCGATGTTTGACATGTGGCTGCCAAGTCTGTTTGACTCGTTAGGTGTTTCCGGGTTATTAAACTAAAGTCTGTCCTGTACGGAAGCAAGTGTCATGGAATATATCTTCCAGGCCTGTCATACACATACATTGTGTTAAGGAAACGTCCATTACAAAACAGAGTAGCAAAATCAAGAATGGGTTCTTACCTTACGAAGCTCCTTTTTGGTCAAATTTGGTTGCGCGGCTCCAAAGGGCAAACAGGCGAACAGGCACCAAGTAATTGAGACACACCTACATGAAGATGGGTAGAACAGGGTATTCTTTGGTATTTTCATGTATTTTCAAGAATGCACATAAAACGCAAAATGGGTCATTCCCGCTGAGTCCGCGAGGTGCTTTTGGGGATCACAGACTCAGAACTTTCAGTAGCCTTCTGAACCTGGCGGCCTTGCTGATTTGTTGAAGGACTGCAAGTGTTCTGGGAATTCCTTGCTAAAGTGAGCCAAACGAAGCATGGAAAAGAGTATGTTCAATCGTGTAGGCCCACGCGCCCATAGCATTCCAAGGCCTTAATCAGAATCTGGGCTAGTGGAGGTTTTCCTTCTATCAATTCCGCCAAAGCTTGAAACAAAGACAGGTCTTGAGCATATTTTGATGTCATGTTGGAGGGATCTTGAATTTTGCAGCTGCCTGCACGAGTGATAAGCTTCCACAAAATATTGCGAGATTCCCGCGCGCTTAAAGGCATCCGTGTACGGTGGGCCACGCTTCTCTGTTTGAAGCTAGACTAACAGATTCTCCTGGAAGCAGGGCTTGAAAGCTTCTCACGAGCTTCCCAGAAAAACGGCTTAGGAGCTGCGTCTCATAGAATTTGCCAAACGCTTCTCACTGGGAACTCCCCAACCTTGGACGAGAGTGAGGTTGAGCTGCGCTGGGGGCACAAAAGATTGAGGCATGTCGAGCCTATCAAGTTGCAAATGCGGGCAGCAGCGAAGCATGAATTAAGCACAGGTTGCGGCGGGGCGACCTTTGAAGTAGTTGTCTGTGCCGGCGCATCAAGAGGAGGACAACAAGCTTCCCATTACCTACAGTTGTGTCAGCAATTGGCAACCAAGGGCTGCTACATTTCTCCAGTGGAGGAAGTCCTTTGCAGGGCTCTCCCATTGAGCTAGCAATTCTTTGCCAACTTGTCAGCCTGTCCTGAACGTGCTTAACGTCCCTAGTTGTTGCAGAAAAGGCGATCGGAGAGCTCGGAGAGCACAGGATCTGAGTCTGTCATCTGAGTCACCTGACTGCCTAGACTTGGTTCTGTGTGGTCACAGCTTCGGTGTATCAGTTTCACGCAGCCTTGCTCAGCACCTGGAAGTGAGTGGTTGGATGCTTCGTGGACTTGTTGCTTTGGACCAGCGCGTGCGGACTGCGCTCGATTCTGTACCGGGCTGCCCGCAGGCTCATCATCTTGCAACAAGCTCCTTTCGCCTCGCATCACTTGGACGTGGCTTTGCGGCTTCGTAGTCCCGTTGGGCTGCCTGCCCGCTCGGACTTTTCACATTTCGGTTCGGATGGCTGCAAACTTGGTGGAGGGCAGTCAGTGCAGTTGCTACCTTCTTGACGCGAATCATTACACCTTGCCACAGTCCCACGCCTGGGACCTATCTGGGGTGATATGTCAGTCTTGAGACCTGTCCATGACAAACGAAGAACCCGCAAACTAAATCGAAGATCGCGTGAGGAATGCCGGTTGCAATTCCAGAGTCCACAGCTGTCAACTTTTGCTCGCCCCTGCCCACTTAATGCAGCCCAGCAGTTCTGGTGGTTGTGCTCCGATGTACTGGGTCAATCCACGGAGCAATATCACAAGATTGGACTCAGTGTCAATCGTAAGATACAGGAAGGCTGGGCGGATTTAACTTCAGTCGGTATACAAGTGTGGAGCTGACATTGGTCAGCTTCACTGAATTGGCCCCGTGGATTTGGTGCACAGCTAGACTGGAGGGAATCGACGAAGTCATCGTTTGGAAGAAAGGCCCTTCCAGGAGAGTTGAAGCAGCCAGCGTGTCAACCTTATCATCAATACAGTAAGCCCCTGCCAGAGAGGCTCTTCTGCAACCGGCACCCTGATCTTGAGGCGATTATGGAGATTCCGCTGATTTTGGTGTTTATATGCATATTCAAATTGTTCAAAGTTGATTCAGTGTTTGATAAATTTGACCAGATTGCATTTTGGTATTCGGATATCGGCAGGGCATCGCAGCCTTCAAAAACTTCGGAGTTTGAGGCCCAGAGGTGCGGGCCACTTATGAGCAAGTCTGGCACCCCCAAAGCATTAGCTGGTAGAAACAATGACATCAATAGCATCATCAACATACTTTGATATACCTGTGCAGACTGAAAAGCACAATCTGTGACCAATAGCATTATAGCCGTTTGGGAGTTTCTCTTGGTTTCCATTGGCAGACGTAAGGCATAGAAGTTTGAGCGCATAGCCATTCAAGCTGGGACAGGAATGGCATAGTGGCTTCTGAACGTTTCTGGACCTTGTGCCGCACTTGGCTGTTCGCTGGGTATGGTACAGGCACAGTGGTCGAAACCAAGAAGAAATCGGATGCATACACTTTCTGGCTTCTTCGGGAAGTTTCATCCGCGTTGCATCGTTTCGCTCTCCCTCACCAATGTCCCAGGCAGATTTTTCTTTGTGTGATTTCTTAGAGCGCATCTTCAATATTCTTCTGTTGCGGAGCCACATCTTCTGGGAGGATTCATAAACGCCTGATACCGATACCAACGTCAGAAAGATGAATTGAAGGGTCAATCGTCATGTCCACGTTCGACGGTCATGAGATGGCGTCTTGCAAAGCTTCGGTTTTTTTTGGGTTACTGTACGTTTTTTAAAAAAATATTTTTGGCACTCTGCTATATAAAATCGGCAGTTCAGGATACCATATGTCTCACAGCTGTCCTGCATGCAGCTCGTTTCATGCACACCAAACAAGCAAACCAAAACAAGTCTAAACTTTACTCAACAACTTGGCAAATAAAATCCACAAACCTGAATGTATTTGTCCCGAATGCGTAGCGAAGGGTTCTCGTTGGGGGTTGAGACGTGTTCGCTCGACGCTGCTTTTGCATCCGCAACCGTCCGCAACCGTCCGCAACCGTTCGCAACCGTTCGCAACCGTTCGCAACCGTTCGCGCGCGACCGAAGTGGGGGCAACATGGCCGTGCCTCTGGCAAGTTCTGCAAAATGTGGTCACTTTTGGAGGTTTCAAACGTCGTGTCGCCTGGTTTCGCGTGGCAGGTTCCAACATGTTTCACAACATGTCGAAAGTCATCTTGTGTGACAGGCGCAATACTTTTGCGCCGTTTTCACCCACAAGATGAGTTGTATTTTTCGTGGCAGGCGCAGCACTTTGGTGACCCCCATGGTCATTTTGCGTGGCACGGGCAGTATTTGGTGCCAATCCGTTGTGTGTGGAATGTCATGATGCGTGGCAAGGGCAGTATTTTCGGACACTCTATACACTATTATACACTCTACACCCTACACTACACTTGACACTCCCCACATCTCTCCTCACTACACCCTAGACTTTACACTCTACACTTTTGCCCTTTACACTTTACACTCCACACTTTACACTCCGCACTCCGTACTCTACTACACTTTACACTCCACACTTACACTTTGCACTGTAACACACCACACTTTACACTCCACACTTTACACTCCGCACTCCGTACTCTACTACACTTTACATTCCACACTTACACTTTGCACTGTATACTGCACACTCTATGCTCCACACTTCACACTTTGCACTCCACACTCTACACTTTACACCCCACACTTTACACTCCACACTTTACACTCCGCACTCCGTACTCTACTACACTTTACACTCCACACTTACACTTTGCACTGTATACTGCACACTCTACGCTCCACTTTTCACACTTTGCACTCCACACTCTACAC
>CAMXCT020006672.1:0-22500 GCA_947184155.2 Cladocopium goreaui | reverse complement strand
CGTTGAACTTCATATTTTATCTATGAAACCAGATAAGAATTGCTTCATCAAAACAAATGATGTTATCTATATATATATGTATAATTTTCCTTTTTAAACGGTCTTCAAAAATCAACAGATAGAATATTCAGACTGGCGGTGCCAGCTTTGCTGGCTGCCAGTGGTCACATTCTATAAATATATAGTAATATATTAGGAAAACATTAGCAAAATCCTTAGCAAAAATACGATTTTCATGTGTTTGGATGTGCAATTAGTAGAAACCACATGCAATGTTTTCCTAGCCATCCCATAGCTATTCAATGATTTCAGGGATACAATATTGTGGAAAACATTGACACCAAATGCAACATTTTACCGGCAATCCCATAGATATTCAATGATTTCAGAAATATAACATCATGGAAAACGCTGAAACCAAATGCATCACTTTTTCTCAGCAATCCCATAGATAGTCAATGATAGTCAATGATTTAAAGTATGGAAAACATTGAAGCAAAATGCAATATTATTCCAGTAATCCCATAGAGAATCAATGATTTCAGGGATACATCATTTTTGCAGGTGAGAATATTCTATCTCTTCATGTGCTTGCTAAAATCATCAAAATCATATAGTTTCTTTATGTTTTTTTGCTTATCTTGAATATTCTATCTGTTGGATTTGCTGATAGCGTTTTGGCCTATTCTATCTGTTGTCCAGTGTTTCTTGAATATTCTATCTGCTGGTGACTTAGTATATTTGAATATTATTAGTTTTTATTATGACATTGTTATAACTAGTGTATATATATATATAATAGTTGTTTTCCACTTTTCCCGCCAAACTCTAAGGGGTTTGGGTATTAACACGGGCACGGACGCGATATTTTGCAACTTTCCTCTGCATCTACTTGTAAGCCTGCAACATCACCATGATGCATTGCTTTGGACCTTGGTCCAGCAATCCTTCGTTTGTGTCAAAGCAAATATTTGGCTTCATGGACTTTAGCCGTTTTTGGGTCTTCGAAGTGAAGCGTTGGGTTGTATCGCCCTGTCAACTCTCGCAATCCTCGTTATCCACGAGAAGAAGCAGACATGGCAGAGGGCAACGGCAGCGTTGATGATGCTTGGAAGAGGTTTCAGTGTTCACATTCACGTTGGATCTTCGATTTTTTGGTCCTTTTTCCCCACCTGCCAGGTGAGGGTTGTTAGATTTTATTTCAGTTGCCTGGTCCTCCTCCTCCTCCTCGTCCTCCTCCTCCTCCTCTCCTCTCCTCCTCCTCTCGTTGTCCTCCTCCTCTCGTTGTCCTCCTCGTCCTCCTGCTCAACTGCGACTCGCGATCCACAGTGTTCGCTGTCGGACCTCAACCACGACCATCCACGCCCAGTGTTCGCTGTCGGACCTCAACCACGACCATCCACGCCCAGTGTTCCCTGCCGGACCTCAACCACGACCATCCACGCCCAGTGTTCCCTGCCGGACCTCAACCACGACCATCCACGCCCAGTGTTCCCTGCCGGACCTCAACCACGACCATCCACGCCAAGTGTTCCCTGCCGGACCTCATGTAGGAAGATATGCCAGATAGAATGCCAGAAGATATGCCAGATAGAATGCCAGATAAAATGCCAGATGGAATGCCAGAAGATATGCCAGATAAAGTGCCAGAATGTTTGCCAGATAGAATGCCAGAAGATTTGCCAGATAATATGCCAGAAGATATGCCAGATAGAATGCCAGATAGAATGCCAGAAGGTATACCAGATAAAGTGCCAGAATGTTTGCCAGATAGAATGCCAGAAGATTTGCCACATAATATGCCAGAAGATATGCCAGATAGAATGCCAGAAGATATGCCAGAACATATGCCAGGTAGAATGCCAGAAGATATGCCAGATAGAATGCCAGAAGGTATGCCAGATAGAATACCAGATAAAGTGTCAGATAGAATGCCAGAAGATTTGCCAGTAACAAAATGTATAAATGTCATGGTGGGGATCACACGAAGTAAAGTAATTAGATTAGATTTTGTTCGCGCGTTCACAGACAGACAATAGACAGACAGGCAGGAAGGCAACCAGCCAGACAGTCGCTAGACTTAAACAATGCCGCGGGCACAGGGAGTTGCATGTTGGGAAGTGATCTCCTCGTGCATGACCGCAGATTATTACAGCATGGTCGTAGATTCTGAACATTTTTGGCGATTTGTTCATGTGGGGTTTCGAAGCCCCTATTGGCCCATAGTTTTGAGGTTGAGCAGATGGAAAGCGTGACAGACTTGGTCGAGGTGCAAGAGCGTGCTGCGGATGTACCTGAAGACTCTGAGTGCGCGATGTCAGAAGGCGACCACAAGGGGATGCAGCATTCAGCCCATGTGTTGTGGGAGCTGTGTGAGGCAGCCAACCTCAGAAGAAAATCACAAGGATTGGATCCATTGCCTGATTTGAAGATCGAAACGGAAAACGCAGGATGATCATGATGCAACATGATAGGTAGTCAGGAGGTTTGCCCGAGTTTCTTTGGGTTCGGATGGGGGATGGGTGGGTGGGCTAATGATCTTCGTTTGCGCTTGCAGAGATAGTGATGCTACGCCAACAACTCTTCACTTTGTACTTGCAGGCCTTGTTGGTGCTACGCTGCACTTGCGGTTGGTTGGGGTTAAGTTAAGTTACAGTGGTGACTTGCACATGCACTTGTAGCGCTGCACTTGCGGTGGGATGGGGTCAATTTATGCCAATTTGCATTGGCACTGGCATAAGCGCTTTATGCTATGCTGCACTTGTGGTGGGTTCGGGTTAACTTTCATTGAACTTGCAGCACCAACAAAATTTGTGTGGGTCAGGTGGTGAAAAATGCAGCTGACAGATGCTGACAGCATTCTTTGTGCACGTCAATGGGGTTGCAAACATATATATATAGATATATTATATGCATACTATGGCAAAGATATGACGAACGCAATCAATCTTTGGCTTGCAACGGTATTATCTATTTTAGGGCAACGTCTAGCAACATGTCACACACTCCTGCACGACGTGCGCAGGCTGGATGCAAGAGTTGTTGGAGGTGTTCACAGCAACTGGGCGAGAAATGCAACGCGATTCACCCAATACCGATATTGCCTGCATTCTCCTGTATTGTGTATTGAGATTCGTTCAGATTCCTCGTTTCTTTGCATTCTTTATATACCTTGCATTTTCCTGACAGACTGTGAAGGTTTTGGTGGACAGAACTTCCAAACCTGCGGCCTTGCTGGAGGACATGTGGCACACATGGCACGACCATTTCGCTACTTGCACCATGCCACTCCGCGGAGGCATTCCGCACCATTTTTTGACCCACCCGATCCACAGAGAATGTCTTGTACTGACTTACACAGTTGGCAGGAGTGTGACCTACTTGCCATCAATATGAACAACCGCTACCAGGACTGCAACGAAGAGAATGCGGAACCCATGGTCGGATTGAAACGGGTGGGAATCCAAAGGAATAAAAAAGAACGACCAAACCACCCCACTCTGGCAGTTCGAATAGAGATAGTAGAGGAATAATACTAGAGATGTCCGAGAGCCACCTCACATCCAAGGACAGATACACTGGTACTCTTAAGGTTGCGAGATTCGTGTGATCATACTCTGATAAAAAAACATATCGGATCGGATCATCAGTATTATCAATGGGTATGGACAGTTTCATTGACTGAAGGAGGTTGGCAAAGTTGAGGGTGGGGTACAAGTTTTGAGTAGCTGTGCGCAGAACTTCAGTTAGATTATTTTCAGCAAAGTGGCAGAACATCAACTTTGACAAGTTCAAGCCTGTGATGCTTGCTGCCCTTCGCTCCCTGAACCTTGTCTTCAAGTTTGATATTTGCCATATTCTAATTGGTAAAAATTCTTGAGGATGCAAAATTTCCGCAGGAACCTCCAAAGAAACTGAAGCTCCACCAATGCTGACGAAAGCTAGTTTCGGCCATTTTGGATTTTCCCTTGCCCTAGAATGCTTTAGCAACGTTTCAGTACGGAAACCGCTGATTGCATGGGAATTCCACAGATGGGACCTGCGAAATGTGTCTGACGGCATGTTTGGTCACCTGACTTGTCAGACCTTGAGTTTGCCCGGCGCCGTCATGCCTCGTTTTTCTCATGTTCCTCCTTTCAGTTTTTTTTTTTCTGGGAGAACATTGCTTCGCCACCTTGGCACTATTTAATTCAATCTATTTCATCTTTTTAGGGACCAAAACATGGAAGGACCGTGGTGGCGTCTTAGAGGTTTCCTTTCTGCATCTTTCTGCCACATGAATGGCTCAGACGAATAATGCTGCTTGCAGATACTTGCAGAACAGCTTGTGGCGGAATGAGCTGGGCCACCTGCTCACCAACAGTTTGTGTTGGACATGGCGATGCAGAGACAGAGAGAGAGAGAGATGGTGGCGTATGTTGTCGCATTATGTTTGTTTTGATTAAATATGCTCATGATGATGATAATCATAATCCTTATCCAGTCCCCTCATCCTCCTCCTCTTCATCATCATCACCAACTACGACATCATCACATACATTGTATTACATTGTATAACAAAAGCAACACATCATGGAGCATCAACATGAACATCAGCATTGTGATTATAATTATGATCCTCATTGTTGCTGTGAACATGTGATTTGTTTGACTTCTATGTTCGTGCACTGTGGTGCTACTGTGTGCGCGTCAGTGGCAACTACGGGCTATCTGTCAAACACCCACCTTTGTCATGACCGCTGCCAGCTCTGCCAGCTTTCTTTCTTCTCTTTTCTTCCTGCATTTCTGTGAATGCATCGACTGCATCGACCGCTCAGGCTCCCGAAGACATGGAGCACGACCCATGAGACTGCCTGGGAGTGGCTGTGGTTCACTATCAGCCGCAACCTCGTTGAGGCTACCACCAAGGTGACAGCCTTAGCCCTTCCTGTGTGAGTCTCGCTGCAAGCACGGACTTGCAAACATCGAGTTGTGCAAATGATTTGAAGATATTTGGAGCAAATTTGACCCAACCTGCAGCCACTGTAAACTTTAGGCCCTCGCTCGAAAGCTTACTTACCAATTCTGAGCCATAGCAGTATCACAGGGGTATGATGGGCGACTACATCATATATATATATTCATATCTCATTTTGTTTCTATATATTTCTATGTGTTATATTGCATTTGTTTGCATTAATTTGAGCTGTGCACAGGGCTAGGCAAGAGATATGTCATCCATGACGAAGAGGTGAAAACCTTCAAGCCGTACAACGCTCATCTTTTCAACACACTTGGAGAAGAGTGCCTCGGCATGACGCAATTCGTGCAAGCACGCTGCAAGCACTAGGAAGTCAGCACCAGTGTACGCAACGTTTCACAAACTCTACTATTGCAAGGCCATCCTGAAACTATAGGTGAAATATTTGGGGGGCGTAGAGAAGCGCTGCAAGAGATTCATCATGACAGTGAGGAGTTGCGCAGTGGATCACACAGAAAAATAGGAGAAGTTCGCACTAGTGGTAGGAATGCAATTGCATCAAATGCCATTTCCAGAAGGTTCCAGCATGTGCTTGCACTCATGAGAACATTCCTTACTTTCTCCAAATCACCTTAATTGTCTTTGCGGCAAGTCTACATAATCAGTACGGACGGCACCTGCAATGTTTGCCTTGCGTGCTTTTCCATGCGGGCCTTTCGCGCGACAATGTTCCATAAGGATGGACGTCAAAATTTCCACTACCAAAAGGCTGTGCTTGAGGGCCCTTGCGAACTGCATTTCAATAAGAAAATTGCATTCCCAAACCAGTCTTGTGCACATGCTTTTGTAGGTGGGCTGTGTTTTTGTAGAACTTTTGAATCTTATAAAAACCAGGTGCCCTTTTGTAGGGAACATTGTTTTTTGGTCATGCAAAACCATGAGCACAAGAGCCCTCATTTTGTAGGAGACATGTTGGTCAAGTAAAAAAGGGTCAAATGGTTCTATTTTGCTCGGGCGCTCATTTTTGTAATGCTGTAATTTGTTTTGCATTTGGTAGGCATTCATGCCCGTGCCCACAGTAGCCTTTTTTTGGGCTTTGTTTGTTGAAGGACATTTGTGATTTCAGTGCTGTGACCGAAAGGGGGTTGCAGAAAAGCGCTACAGAGGGCTTAAATCTATTTTGTTGGTGTGAATGGAGTTGTGCCCTTTATTTTGTATTACAGGATCGGAATGACAACCTGGCATTTGACTACTGATATTGAATAAAGGAAATAAACAACGGATATCCCGGTTCTATTCGGAAAGATTTGGCACAGGCTTGCAGAAGTGGATGGTTACCCCAAACCCGGGCTGGCTCTCTACAAAAAGGGTACCCCCTTCATCAATCCTACAAAAAGATTAAAAACGCTTGCCCATGAAAACCGTTTCATCCTTTCAAATCCTGGTTTATCCGGAGAATTTCACAGTCCATGCCTTTTGGGTTCCCCAAAAAAACAAGAAATGCCCAAGGAAGCCATTTTGGATAAGAACTCGAACAGGGAAAGTCATGAACGGATGTTCCGATTCTATTGGTACAGGTTCGGCATTGGTTTACCGAATGTCAACGGTAGGCCCCAAATCTGTTTAGAGGGCTTGCCAGTGACATGCGCCAACAAAAAGATCAAGAAGGCCTGCCCATTCGAACTCGATCGCCTAGCGCAATCCAAACTTAAACCCAGCAAGGCTGAAGACAACTTTCTTTAGAAGAATTATGTGTGAAATATAATGGAAGAACTAACACGTCGGTTTGTTCGATTGACATGGGACAGTCCCAGCGCAAACTCAGGATCTGAAAAAACACATCTTGTGACTCACGCGAATCACGCGAAGAAAAAAAACACATTCAGATCTGATTCATCCTAGCAATCCCCAGGGGTCACCGGTGGTTCACTACCTTTTGTTTTTTTCTTGCATGTTTAGACCCAAAATCAATGAAAAATGGGCTCACTACAAAAAGGAATCCCGTTCCAAGAATCATCAACAAAATGGGCCATTTAGACATCTATATAGACATCTAAAATCACAGTGTCTTTTAGTAGGGGCTTTAGAAGGGGTGGGTGCTTCCTTTTGGTAGGGTTTTTTTTGGTTGTTTTTGACCTCAAGCACCCATTTATGTAGTAGGGTGGGTTGGAACAAGGCTTTATAGCTACAAAAAGCGGTGGCCAACCCACCCCCTGAAATTTCAACCCCCATCCATAAGGTTCCACCCTCTTGATAAAAAACATGGTGAGACGGTCGGGCATGAGGAGTAATAGTGGACTTTTAATAGCGTGAGGTGCCAGGATTTGCAAATGCAAGGGGTGCTTAGATATGCAAGACAATTATGCCATATTGTGTCCAGATATGCCAAGTATGCATGGTGCAAGCTTTGGATTGCTCCGAAGCAGCAACTTTGTCCTGAAATCGCGCCACCAAAGGCAGTTCGAACACTTCCGGATTAGCATTTTCACAGATTTCTTCTCTAAGTGCGCTACGAGCCAAGAGTGGTTTAAGCAGTGGGGGAACCCAGCTTGAGATGAGAAATACCTTGCCGGATGAGAGGTTGGCACGGCTGCTGGAGCATTTATTTGCATGTGGTCTTGCTATGTTTTGCATACAAAGATGTACTCGGCGCGGAAGGTCTCAAACTAGGCTTCGCTACATTGCCGACCGAGTGATACGATCCTCCTACGACATGTTCCACACGTCAAAAGAAGAGCCTCGGCTAATGGCTATGTAACGTGTTTTGATTTCTTGTCAGTGATCAGTGTATATAATGAGCATTGATTTCTTTCGAATGTTCTGGCAGTAAATGCTTTTACGTTTTATCATATTTTATCATATGTCCTTGTTCAACAAGTTGTTCTTGCTGGTTCCACATTGGTTCCAAGTGTCCCGGCCTCATTGCATTTTACACTTCAGTTGTACAGACACGTGGATTGTGATGACAAGGAGATGATGGATGATCTCTCTGGACTGGGCTTACGTCATGTAGGCCCCTTCTTCTAATTGATGTATATTTATGTGACATGATTGACATGCCAACGACTCTGAGGTGAGTCAAGTTACATTGATAGATCTTGATGATTCTTATGCATTTTTGGAGCTGCCATATCGCCTTGTAAGAATGGCTACGGCTCAAGTGCCATCTTGCTATGTTTCGCAGATTGTTTTCTTGTGTTTTGTGATTTATCTTTTGTTGTTTTGTGATTTCTGTTTCCCTGCTTTTCTGCTTCTCTGCATGTCCCTGTTTTTTGGGTGCTTCTCAAGCCCCCAAGAAACCTATAAGCACCACATAGCACCACTGCATAATTATTTAAAAGCTTACATCTGACAGACAGGGAGGGGGAAGGTGGAAAAGGAGGGGGGTTGGTGTTGGGGCTATGTTGGTGCAATCTTGTGGGCAGCGGTGGCCATGTTGAGGCCAGGTTGAAGCCATGTCAGCTTCCTTCGAAGCATAAAACGCCCAAGACAGTCCTGCAGACCACGGGCTATTCAATCACACTTGGGCAAGCTTGTTGAAGCCATGTTGGGGCCACGTTGGGGGACATGTTTAAAACGACATTCATGTCGAAGTAACACATAAGTGCTGTCTCAGTCACCAATTGTAATGTGCTACCTTGACCTAGGTGGGTTCTGGACAGGGTACGTTTTTTCACGAGTTACATTGAAAAACTTTGAGGTTTAAAGAGTTTTAAAATGAGGAAACATGAGAAAACATGGGAAAACATGGGAAAATATGAGAAAACATGGGAAAGGATAAATTTTGAGAAAAAATGAGCTTTGAATAAGGAAACTTAATCGAACAAGATCACGTCACCCCACAAGTTTGTTTTCTTTTCAAGTCAACTGTTTGCAGCTACAGTTTTGTTTTGCCACATTTTGTTTGCAGAGACTTTATGTTATTTATATAAAACTATATATTCATACGATATCATATGATATGAATACATGAACTTAAAATATTTGATATCCTCTGGTTGATGATCCCATATGCATATGCAAAATTAACAAATCCCCAATACAAACATGGGGAACGGTGACATGTGTCCACAAAATAACATACTTACTAGTTACTAGTTACATTGTTGTCCTTACTTGTCCACCGGCTTGCCCCGCCGCGCTGCTCTTGGTTTCTCTTCGTCATGAACTTGATCAACACCTCTTCATCGTGAAGGTCACTGACACAGATGCTACTGACTTGTCTTGGGCATTGGGATGGGTTCTGTGTCAACTCTCTTGGCTAGTTGCCCATATTGTCTGTAGTTTATGGATTCTGTTTTAATTACCTGTCATTCCAGTCATTGACCATTGCAGTTGCCACTCAAAATTGATATCTTGGCCGATCACCGCAGACATCTGTCCCAAGAGTTTTGACTTCGCTGTTTTCGACCCGGCTGACTTGACATTTGTCGACATTTGTTGTCTTTTGTCGTCATTTGTCGTCATTTGTCATGGCTCGTCATGGTGAAGTGGAACGCCAAATGGACAGGTGTCCACGCAACTTGTGTTTGAGTACTTGTGTGGGATGGGTGAGGAGGGCACCCGATTCGTTGTTCGCAAGATGACAAGTGCGAACCCGAATCCTCGAGAAGATCTTCGGGAGTTTTTTGTATATTATTTATCAGCATTGTTTTTTTTGAGAGTGGATTTTCAATGTGAAGTGTTTCAATCTACTTGTGTCTTTCTTTGGGTATTGGTGCTGTTTCTTGATTCATGGGGATGCCATTGATGACAATTGTTTGATGGCTAAGGGCGCTGCAATTGTCGGTGCGTTTGTCCAACAACCTTCCAGCTGTGGGCCAAATCCACAAGCCGTCACTCGTTTTGAACTTGGGTTCTATTTTTGTTTTATGTTTTGATCAAATAGAATATTGAATTGAAGCAGTTGCGCAATGTTCCTGCATGTTGAATTTAAGTGTTTACACATTATTTGTGAGATATTTGTGAGGTTTCATTCAGTTCAGAAAGAACTTGTTATGACTTGAGTTTAGCTCTTGATGGACAAACTGTTGTCTAAGGCACTATGATGAAGGAGCATTTGCCATCAATGTGGAGGAGGCCAAGCAGCACATTTGTCTGGAGTGACTTGTTGTTCATTCATTATTTTTCTTGAACTTTCCTTGAAGAGTGTTTGGTGTTTATTGTGGGGCATAGGGATCCAAACATGATTCTAAGTAACATAAGTCACATTTCTGATTCTGCTTTGTGCCCTTAGGACTGCCTTGAATGTTCTCATCGGGAGAGCATTGGACTGGACGAACGCCTCCCATGCCAGACTACAGTTGTCCCGTATCGGGGACAACTGTTTCATGTACAGTTGCCCCACAACCAGGAGCACTCCTTTTTGGTAGATCGAGGTGCCTTCCCTCAGCAGCAGTATTTTTGTTTAGGACACATGACATGTGTGATTGTTTGGTGATACATGACATGTGTGATTGTTTGGTTTTTTGGTTTTTGAAACATGAATTGAAAAAATGTTTTGATGGAGCTTGATGACTAGCTACTGTAAAAAGTTGCAGTGGCAGCAATTTCCATGTCTCAGCATGGCCTGCCTGCAGGACAAGTGTCGATCGAGGCATGGGGGCTCTACTTGAAGCCTGCTGATTTGGATACAATTGTTCCTCCTGTTGCACCTGCTCCACCGATCGTGATTGGGCGCTGAGACATTTGTCCATACTGAGACTGAGACATTTGTCCATCATTGATGATCGGGTCTTCAATTGTCACACTTATCACATACTGGGACATCTCCAGTTTGGTTTGATCGCGCAATGCTCGTTTTCAACTTCAAAAATCTGCATTCAAACAAACTGTCAAATGTCAAGGCCTTTTTGATTTCTATCATTTGTCCTGGTCATGTGTGTCATGTGTGAGTCACAGAGAAATCGAATCGCGAGCTGAAAAAAGGTAGGGGTTCAGTTCTGTCAGGGGTGCTGTGCTGCAATTAGTACAAGTATCACATATGTCTTTACTGCTTCAATCTGGAAAACATCCCTACAGAGTGTTGTGTTCAAACACTAGTACCAGGGACTGGCAGTTTAAAGTTTGTTTCACTCAATTTGGGTTAGTCAAGAAGGGGGGCAGGGCGGAACATCAAATCATCATGAAAGCTTGGCAAGTCATCCAAACCCTTGCAACCCAGCAGTCCCAGTGTACACATGTGTCTGTTACTAGCCAAACGTGTGCCAGGCGCTCTTTGGGTGTGTGGAGCAGTGCAGGCCTCAATTTTGGGAACGCTCAACGTTCAATCATGTGCCAGATCATTCATGGAGTTGTTTTTGTGATTTTGTTATGTGATCCATGTGAATGTGAGTCGATTCATTTGACAAATGTATCATCAATCAATTGGAGTTCATGTCACATGTGTCTTGCAATGATATTGATTGCATTAACTTCAAACATCATTTGGCCCCGACATTGTCCACCACAGTAGTCATTTGTCCCGGCAGGTCATTTGTCCCATTTGTTTGCGCCATGTCGTCGCAGACAATTGATCTTCTTTCCAAGGGAGACACTCAGAAGGGTTGGGAAAAGGTGACAACCACAAGTGTCATGGATGTCCTCAAGTGGTGCACTGGTGGTTATCGTGTTCTTGTAAGCGATACTGAGCCCATGATTGTCCCTGGACTGATGTTCTTCATGTCACAATATTTCAGTTTTATTCATTTGGCACATGCTCTAGACAAGAATTTTGTTTTTGTGGATGCCCAATGTTGAAACTCATACGTGTTGTAGATGTTCAATTTGTTTCTGAACTTTTGTCAGGATGGATGGACCATGGAATATTGCCATCACTATGCGTGGCCCCAACAAATCTGTACAAGTGTTTGGCACTCTTGAGGGCAAGGGTAAGAGGAAGATGGCTCCTTCGTTCCAGTCGCCGTGCAAGTCGATCAGAAGGACGAATGCATTTCTTGAGGGGAAGGATGCAGATGTGTCAGAGCCAGTGGGGTCTCAGAATTCTCCAGTTCCTGGTGGTCGCATGTGTCGTGGTGAGTGGGTTACAGATTCCCAGGTTGAGCCACCTGATGATTTCAGTTATCATGATGGTGATGATGAGATTCCTCAAACTGTACCTCAATATGGTGAAGATTGGGATGACACTCAAGTGGTGGAAGATGATTGTGTCTAATGTCTTTTTAATTGCACATATGTACTTTGCTATGTGCTGTGACTGTGTCAAATGTCACTGAAAATGGTGATATTTTTGTTGGACGCATGTCATGTTGCACCAACATGGTGCCAAGTTGTTTCTGCCTTAATTATGCCTAGTTTGTCTGAGTGTGGTCGATAGTAGCCACAGCCTTGACAGATCGTGAGGCATGGACAATTGACAGGGAATGGGATGGAAGAAAAACAGGACGAAGCAAAGGCATACTTGTGATTCAATGTTGTTCAGAACTTTTGTCTGAATATGAACTTGATGTAAAGATCTTTCAGCAGTTTTATATATATGTCACACATGTTTAAATTCCTGCTGGCCAAGGTGTGGAACTGTGTGGAGATGTGGAGAGCTCAGTCAAGAATCCAGTGAATGATGATGTTTAGTTAGGTGTCACTTGTGGTTTTCCTTAGAGCATTTCTGATTCACTGATTCACTGGGTCTGAACTTGTGTCAAACTTATTCTTGTGCTCAGGCTATTACCAATGAGGTCAGGCTATTACCAATGAGGTGTGGTCTTGTGAGACTTGTGACTGTGACATGTGTCCACAAGCTTGTGACATTTATTCTAGTTAGATCTTGGCTACCGTGTTCAATATGACCTATTCCAAGTAGCTCCATGTTTCAATAAATGGTTTCCACTTTGTTCCATACAGTTCTTTCGGAATCTGCTGCCAGGCTGACCCAAGGTCTCTACATTGTCTTCTCTGCAAGTTCTGGGTGGTGCCAAGCTCAAGTCGGATCACCAACCTGGGACATGATGATTAATACACCAGCTGACTGAACTAGCAAAGTGAAGAGTTTATTTTGTCAAGAGAGTCTTTGATTGAAGTGTTTGATGGATGTTAGACATCTGACATTGACAACGTTTGCCACGTTCCGACTCAGAGCTATTTGCATCAAGTGTCGCACAAAAATGTCAAGCAAACATACTTCGGCAGCCATCAGATAAACATTTGTTCGGATTAAATGCATACATGTGGACAACGTAGAGTTATAATGAAAAATGATGACACGTAACAAGTAAAGAGATAATTCTAATGAAAAATGATGACCATGCATAGATTGACTCACTCACTGTCACAGCTACTTTCACTGTGCATCTCATCTGTCACTTTTGTCGTCATATGTCCTCATCCGTCAATAGTGCAGCGCTGGACCTGCTCTCGCTCACTCAAGACGAAAGGGAGGCTTTGGAAGGGCACCGGACTCTTGTCTTAACCTCAAGTCAAGCCTTGCCAGATTGTGCACTGAACTGTTCAAGTTTCTTTTTAAATGACACACTGTTTGCAGTTGCCAGATTGTATGCCACTGATGAGATAATAAGTTTACAGTTTACATGTGTGAATTCTGCATTGATCAATCTTGATTCAGGAAAGCCCAGCAAGTGCCATGTCTGCTTTTATGGTGTTGTCTTACATTCTTGTTTATTGCCACTGTTCAAATGTGACGAGTTGCTGCATTGTGGCATGCTGTGCTTCTCTGGCTCAGGCCATCTACCTCCTCAGCCTGCTGCACGAGGGGAAGGCGAAGGAGATCTGTGGACAATTGTCTTCGGAAGGGAAGGACAACGTCACATCGTGGTCCCTAGCGTCCACCTGGAGGCATGTCAAAAGGACAGGTTCTCAGATCTTCCTTTCACTTTCAGAAAACTTCATATCTGTCACATTTGTCTTGAATAATGCCTTTTCCTGTGATTGAGGGCACTGAAAGTGTCTGACTTGTTGTGATTAAGGATCCAAATCAACCATGAATTCCCCGATCATCTTCCGTGGCAAAACCCTCGAAGAGATTAGATCCGTAACTTGGCAGCATATTTATCTAAAACATTCAAACGTTCAAAGTATCTATTTGTGAGTGAGTGCATTGTCTGTTTCAATTCTGATGGATCACCTGTTGTTTCCCTTCAGTCTGACTTGATCTGGTCACACTGCCATTGGCTGAGATAGTGCGGGACGCTGGCGAAACATCTGTCTACCCTGACATCGTTGGACAATTGTCAAGTCGCTACAGCGAAGAGCTGGTGCAGTGGCCACAGAAAGTGGTCATTGCAGGGTTTGGTCAGGGTAAGAAGTGGAGGGAGATGAAGGAGGACTGATTGATGTTGCTGTACATGTCTGCTTTTTGCATTTTCTGTTGGTTTGCCTTGTGAAAACTGATTGGTATTTCTTGACTATTTTCGTTTGACTGTTTGATATGCATCATAGCCTCTTTCCTGCAGGAGCGTGTGTCGAATCATTGGGTGAAGAATGTTGGAGACATGTGTCAGGTCTTCTCCCCGAGCGAGTGGCACCGGGTTGACCAGAGCATGCCCGTGGAGTCCCTTGGCTGTACTATTCCATTGCCCCATGTGTTTGGCTTGTATAATCAGCAAGTGATACTTCAAAATCTTGACTTCATCTAAGGGACGCTCCCGGATATGGAACAGGAAAAGGAGGCGGAGGCTTCCGACATGGACATTTGTCTGGCTGGGCTGAAGTCATCCAGCGACAGGCGTGGTCATGTTCTGAAATGTGTCTGAATGATGTCATGTGTGTGAATGTGTGTCATGTTCTGGTTTGATGAGTCTGGAACTGAAGTTTCATTACATTCTAGTATACTTATTGACTGCAGGTGATGGAACGTCCTGACTTCCATGAGACTATGGACTGGATCCTCGAGAGTCCTGCACCTCTGGTGAGGAGACCTGTTTGCTGATTTGTATTTCATGTGAAAAAATGACAAAGTGGGTTTGACACATTTTACATAGTCAACTATTAACATATGTCCTGACATGTGACATAGTCAACTATTCACATATGTCCTGCAGGATTAGCTGCACAGCCGGCTGGCACCGTACAATTGTCTGCGCTCTGACCCTCTATGGAGTTCTCATTGCAACTTGGCTTGAAATACTGATCTTGATTGAGAGTGTTGCTGATGTATTTCAATCAGTTGCTCGTTGCTTTTGATTGAGAGTGTGGCTTTTCATTGCTATTCAACCTAAGGCCATTGGGTGCCAGCCGATCATTGCCCTCCAGAGCACATCCCTGGGCTGGCAGGATGACGTGGTGACATGTGTCAGGTACATGAAGGGAGAATTGTCGTGGCAGGACGCCATGCAGCAGGTACTTGAGTGCACAGATGTCAACTTCGTGGACTTCAAGCTCTTCAATGGGGAGTACTTGAACAGGTACTGTACATCTGTCAGTTCAAGAATGCCTACTGTACTTTGTGGGGTGTTTTGGCTGCATTAGAATCCTCCTTCAAATTTTAGCTACGTAAAGGGGAGGGCTTGGGCTACAGTACAGAATGCCAGCCAGGGGTCGTTTTGCACAAAAAGGAGAAGTTGGGATCACCTTTTTGTATTTGCATTCATTTTGTAGTTGATTCCTTTCAAATCCTCATTTGCACCTTGTAGTTGTATATGTTGAAGTGAGAAGAGGTGGAAAAAAGGAAACAGTGCGTGACATGTACATGGACACAAACAGATCGAAGCCACAGAATGCCATCTAACAAACTGCACGGGGTCAACACTTGATCCAACTAAATTCAATCATTGACAACGACAAAATGTTCTCCGAAATTATGTTGGTCGGAACTTTGGATGGCATAGACCCAACTACAAAATGTCATTGGGGAAATTAATGTTAGCAATTCCGATTTTCAGCTATTTTTTTAACTTCAGATGCATTGGATTTTGTAGTGCTGATTTTGAATTATTTTCCGAGTCAGAAAAGGTTGTGTTCTGTATTTTGTAGCTGCAAAAAAGGTACCATGCACTGAATTTTGTAGTTGCGCACCGTATGCATTGCGTTTTGTACCTACCAAAAGCCTCTGCACAATTCCTCTCCCCTTATCTGAACCCTGATGCATTAGATTCATTTTCACACGGTGCTCCAATTTGAATTTGACTTCCCTGTTTGAGAAAATTAACTTTAGTACTCTTCAAATGGAATGAACAGTTGTGTAATGATTGACATTTTGCATGACCCATGTTGCCAAGGTTTGACCACATGTTCCCCTACATTGAGGAGGCAAACCATGGTACATCTGTCGGACCAGCCCCGAAGGCTAGAGATTTGTCATTGCTGTTGCTGTGAAACTAACTTAAGGCTGCAAATGCAGTTGTATTGTTGTGTTGAGCAAGTCTCGCAAACTGATGTGAATAGCATCTGAATTTTTGATGTGTCTGAACTGGATGTTGCTGCTGACATATGTCACACTGTCACACAATTGTCACTTGTCCACTTGCAGGCCATGCCAAAGGCGAAGGTGAAGGCTATGCCAAAAAAGACGGGTGCCGGATTCCGGGTGCTTCGGCGAAGGCATTTGCGGCTTCATCCTCTTCACGTGCTACAAATGTCAATGTGGATGTGTTCGAGGAGGAGGATGATGAATGGACATTTGCCGCAGGAGGTGGGGCCTGCATGGAGGTGGATGATGATGGTGATGATGGGGACGATGCTGATGATGGGGATGATGGGGATGATGGGGATGATGGTGATGATGGGGATGATGGTGATGATGACTTCATCCCTTTCTTGTCATCCCCTTCACCTCCAATGGCTGCAGGCCGAGGCCGGGGTGCTCGCCGTGGGAGGTCGACGAGCACCTGGCGCAAGAAGCGACAAGTGTCACAGCCTCCTCCTTCTCCGGGGGTGCCTCCCTGCAGTGGTGGCCGGGGGGACCGGAGATTTTTATCTCCGGAGCGACCGGTACATGTGTCTGACTCAGAGGACGAGCAGGAACATTTGTCTGAGGAGGAGGAGCAGCTGGAGATCCCACAGTATGACGTTCCAGATGAGGTCATGTAGCTTGGCTTTCAACCTGAATGACTGTACTAATTCATTTGACATATGTTTCAGAACTTGTGTCCATCACTCCTGGCACTTGTGACTTATCTAAGGTGCGAGATCATGGAGGACCAGGGGATCGCCCCGGACACAATAGAGCTGTTTTGGAATCTGCAGGACTTTGAAAAGGGGCGGGTGCGAATGATCAAACTCCTGCTACTTGTTGTGCACAAATGTTTCATATGTCCAAATTGAGCTTTCCTGTGTATATGCTGATGGTTCATGTGTCTCAGGTTCAAGTTGCTCTTCCGGAGTCGTGCAGACCGGCGTTCCAATCAGCGCTACTTCGTGTCGAATTTGGGTACCTTGCCTCAATCATATTTTTTTTTGCTCTTTTGCATTTTGAACATGTGTCTTCTAATTCACAAGAATCCTTGTGATGCATGATTTGATTGCTGTAGTTTGGTGTGCTTGTCTGCTTTGGCACTTCAACTAAGACAATTGTTTTCGGGAGCTTCGGCATCTGGAGCAGGCTTCGCGGTGACATATGTCCAATTTTTGAACATCTATCAAGGGACCTACATTTGTGAACATGTGTCTCTGACATTGTTTGATCAAACCTGCAATGTGTCTTAATGTGCAATATATATATATATTTATTATATAGATTTAAATAATATATATATAAGGATAAGAATATGTATGTCCAAATTTAATCCTCCAGGCATACACAGTTGAAAAGTTGTTTGATTCATGGTGGTCAAGACACATTGCTGGATGGGTCATTTTGCTGTCACTTTGCATCATAAGTGACATGCCGCTTCCCAAACTGCATAGCGCTGTGCGCAATGAAAAAAAAAGGTCTCTTTGGAGCTCTCTCTCTGGGTCAATGATTCTGTGACATGTGTCCATTGTCCATTGTAGACTTGTGTAATTGACCACCTTGACTTGTGCATCAATTCTATCCCAAGGTGCTTTACTTGTGGCAATAGTGCTCAGGACTCAGCGACATGACATGGAAATACACCATCCTTGAGTGAAGAGTTTGTATTCAATGAATCTGATCTCAAGAAAATATTCAAAATGCAGTGTATTATATCAAGCAAACATAGAATCGTCATAAATAAATTACATCTATGTTATCATTGCTCCTGTGGCGCACCGAGGTCTGCAGTCGCTGACAGAGAAGTGTTGCTCTTAACAAAGTTGATTGCTCCATATTGCCATTGATCTCAGCACCACATCTCATGGATGTGTGCCACATGGAACATGTGTCACACTTGTTTGACTTGCTCCATTGTTCACTCAAGGTGATGAGTGGTGCATGGTGTGCCACAACAATGTGACCATCTTAGCACTTTGCTGCTTTAACGTCTACATTGTTTGAGTGACTATTCTTTACAAAGGCTTGTGCAAGATTGCCAGCTGTCTTGTTGATCTTTCAAAATCTCTGTGATTGAATCTGTGGCATGAGGTGGTGATGGGAAAGTCCAGATCTGTGGCACATTTCAGGGTAGAGACTCTCACTTCCAGCATTTACTGCACCTTTGTCAATGCACTTGTGTGATACTGGTGAGACACATGTCCAAGATTTACCACAGGCTATGGAGGTACTGATCGTCATTGCCTTGATTGATCAGGGTGGTGTAGGTGCTGTTTCTTCGCACCAATCAAATGCTGTGAACATGTGTGACAGTCCTGCACTTGTCTCTTCAAACTTATGTCTCAACTGATGTCTCAACTGGATTCATCTCGATTTACTTGATGTCCTTCCTGGCTGACCCTTTCAGGTATGTGGACATGTGTGGACCCGAGTGAAGATCTCCTGTGGGTTGCACGGGTGTGTGTTTGAGCCTAAGCTATGTTGATTTCTGGGGCATTTGAGCTGAACAGATGTAATCTTGCACTTGGTCTGACACATGTTCTCGTTAGGTGAACAGTTTGTGATTATTGGCACTTATGTCGTGGACTTGTGGCACATCGGTCCAAACCTTAGTATATTGCAGAATCACATTCATGAAACATGTGTTCAATTCAATGTCTCAGTGCAGAATGTGTACTCTGCATTCCGTCATTCCACCTTTGGACGCATGTCAAAGTGACTAGAATGCAGTCGCACCTGATTCACTCTGAAGTGACAAGGTTTAAGTTAGCATTTCTGTGGCACATGTGTACCCAACATATATATTATGTTGCATGACATAAACATGGTCATCCATCATAAATCTCAATTTATAAAAGTTATCTAGTCCTGATACAATATAGAGCTAGACTGCCAGTAAACAGTGTAAGTGAAGCACAATGGCACTGTCACAGGTGTCTTCTCTTCATGGTGCACTGGTGTCAACCGTCAAGGCGTGGCAGCAACTGCAACACCACTAGCAAGTATGAGATCACCAGAGACTGTTGTTAGATGCAACTGACTGCATGTGAGACCAACCATTGTCACAACAGATGCCTGCAATCCCATGGGGCAGCAACGAATTGTAACAGAAACTTAGCAGATAAAACTAAAAAATAGTGGCTAGAATTTTCTCAAATTTTCTCAAAATCTCTCAAAGTCTCTCAAAATCTCAGGCATGGGAACCATTGTAATTCAAAGGTAGTATTGCTGAGTGGAGTGAAAATTTCTCAAAAATTCTCAAAATTCCTCAAAATTTCCCAAATTTTCTCAAAATCTCTCAAAATCTCTCAAAAGTTCTGAAATATTCTGAAATGATCTCAAATCACCAGTAATGAAAATTAAAAAATCAAAGAAAACAAGTGGAAAGCCATTGGACACTTGTGCTGATTTGTGGCAGTTGTGCAGCGATCTCGGTCAAGTGTCCTTGGGGGAACGGTCCCTTTTTTGCTGATTTGTCATCTGTACTGAGCCATGCCAATGTCAGCAGCGAAGCGTCAAAGGCTTCAGCAGCAGCAGATGATGATGAACCCGTTGATGATGATGTTGGCCCAAATGGCTCAGATGGCAATGCAGCAGCCGGCTCTTGATGAGGAATCGGGGGATGAAAGGGAGGTGAAGGAGGAGAAGAAAGAGGAGGAGAAGCAGGAGGAGCGTCGTGCACTACCAGAGAGGGGACAGATGAATGGGTCAGGTGTCCAGGACAAGATTTCCTCTTCGGCGACCTTTTTGCGTCAAACACCTCGGTGTCGTTTGTCAGAGGGATTGGAATGGCTTTGCAAAGACCTGGGCCCTAGCATGACTCATGCCTTGAGCACCACTGGTCCCCGGGCCCTTGTGTACATGTGTACCCGGTTGAACCCGACAACTCGAATCAATGATCTTCGTGCCATGGTGTGCATCTTATAATAGTGTATGTTTGGTAGTGTGGTAGTATAATGTTTTTATTATGTTAATGTGAATCTATGCATTTACTGATAGAGTAAGCCAGTTTGCTGACCGACTCAGGTGTGACGACATACACAGATCTCTTCAACTGCATGGATTTGGGCCATGAAACGGGTGAAGATCTCGTGGCCAAGCACACATCGAGACAATTGTGAGCAAGTTACCTTTGTCTCCATGTGATGATGCTGTCCTGCAGCAAGCCTATCCACATGGCTGGGACACTCAAAATGAATTTGAAAATATTTTATGTGTTTTGGTGTTTTGGTGTCACATTACATTGCTGAGTCAAAAAAATCACATTGGGATATGGGCTGTTCTGCATGTTGCACTGATCAGGACAATTCGTGCATGAGGGCCAAGAAGAAGCGCACTGCGGCAGATGTGTCCACAGGAATGGTGATGTTGGTCAGATGCTTGGGCTTGCACCACCTCAAGACAGCCCCGCGCATGCCCCCGAGCTGGTACAAGCTGATGGGACATCTGTCACTGTCCAGCCAGCAACTGAAGTGGCCCCTGTGACACATGTCCAGCCTGCTGTGACATCTGTGCAGCCTGGCGTGGTGCCCGCTGTGACACCTGTCCAGCTTGTGGTGCCTGCTGTGACATCTGTCCAGCCACCTGCCCAGCCTCGTGTGGGACCTGGTGTGACACGTGTCCAGCCTGTCCAGCATGCTTTGCTGTCTGCTGCGACATCTGTCCAGCCTGGGGTGGTGCCTGCCTGGTGTGACATCTGTCCAGCCTGGTGTGGTGCCTGCTGTCACACCTCTCCACCCGGTGGTGCGTGCTTCGACATCTGTCCAGCCTGCCAGCCTGTGGTGTCTGCTGCGACATCTGTCGAGCCTGGAGTGGAGCCTGCTGTGACATCTGTCCAGCCTGTGGTGCCTGCTGCGACACCTGTGCAGCAAGTTGTGCCACATGGGACTCCTGACACGCCAGCACCTCCTTGCACTCCTGTTCGAGCTTCGTCGTCCTCCTGGAACACCTGTCCCTGCTGCTCAGTCAAAGGCTGCTGCCCGCCCACCTCCACATGAAGATGCCATGTCTGATCACGAGAGTGACCACAGCCTGTCGTCAGATGTGGAAGAACATGTGTCAGAGCCTGCTGAAAAGGAGCCAGATCCATGCCCCATCTGCTTGGAGAAGGTCCAAGTGGGAGAGTCGGTGACAGCCCTGCCCTGTGCACATGTGTGTCACAATGAGCGCGTGTCAAAGTGGAGGGCCTCACGTCCGGGCGGCATCCCTCTGCACCACTGCCCGATGAGGTGTGAGAGGACCTGGCAGTCGGAGATGGAACATGTGCCGTCTGAGTGGGAGCTTGTGGAGGCCGAAGATGAGGCTGCTATGGAGACCGAGATCGAGCAGATTTTTGGCTGAGGTCATCTGTCTTTTGCTTTGATCAAAGTATCATATGTCCTGAGGGGAAGTCATTTGTGCTGCATGTTTCTGTGGTGCTGTGGGTTGCATATTGTGGTCATCTGTCTAAGTGAATGATGATGGCATAGTTGCTATGTTTCATTTGTTTGTGTGAACCCGCACATGATGTCTTATTGTTTACCGAAGGAAGTTTAGAAGTCAAACTTCCGACAATATGGACAGATGAAAAGCAGAGCAGGGAAGAGGCAGAGAGAAGAGGAAGATTAGAAGAAAGAAGAGTAGAAGAGAAAGGGTAAGAAGAAAGAAGATGCAGATGCGCGAAAAGGTAGGAAAGTCGCGAAACACTGTGTTTTTCCAATGGTTTGTGGCTCCGGAGGGTCGAAAAGTAGGCTCGCTAAAGCGGCGGGTGCGGAGCCAGCTGGCCAGATGAGTGATGAAAAATTGCACGCCGTTGTGGCACGAAGCACATTTCGAACTCAAAATGTACAAAACACACCATTCTCGGACCACTTTTGGAAGTTGAGATGTGGGAAAAGTGCACGCCGTTGTGGCGCGAAGCACATTTCGAAGTGAAAATGTACAAAACACCTTAGCGTCGGACCACTTTTGGAAGTTGCGATGTGGGAAAAGTGCACGCCGTTGTGGCGCGAAGCACATTTCGAAGTGAAAATGTACAAAACACCTCCTTTTGGAAGTTGCAATGTCGAAAAAGTGCACGCCGTTGTGGTGCGAAGCACATTTCCAAGTGAAAATGCACAAAACACACCATGTTCGGACCACTTTTGGAGGTTCAGATGTCGAAAAAGTGCACGCCGTTGCGGCGCGAAGCACATTTCGCAGTCAAAATGTTCAAAAAAAA
>CAMXCT020006671.1:357798-368554 GCA_947184155.2 Cladocopium goreaui | reverse complement strand
TGAGGGATGTTAGCGCCAAGAACTGCCGTGCAGCCGAGCATCCGATTTCCTTAGTCACAGCCAATGGTTCAACCGAGGCAAATGAGGTTGCTGATGTCAAATTGTCCGCATTGCCAGATCCCGTGCATCCGTATGTACTTGATCATACCCCAGCTGTGCTCTCCGTAGGAACAAGATGTGTAGATCAGGGTTACAGTTTCGTATGGCCTGCCAATGGCAAGCCAATCCTAGTCCGTCCTGATGACAAGGTCGTCCAGCTCAAGATCGAAGGTCATGTCCCAGTTTTGGATGATAGTTGCAAGGTTTATCCCAAAGATCAATTTCAAAAGGATAAGCACCTCAGAAAGTTGTTTGCAATGCCGACCTCACGGTCGAGCTCAAAAGCCAAACGGGACGAAGCCCAAGATGAAGAGCAATTGGACGAGCTGGTGGAGGATGACGCTCAGCAGGAGTACATCCGAAGCCGCAAGACTGAGGATTTGTTGGCTGAAGCTGCAAGTACCCAACATCAGTACACGCATTTCCCCAAGAACCCCTTTTGCAGAACTTGCCAACGAGCAAGGATGATGGCACCTCAGGCACGAAAGAAGGGTGGTCAGAAGAGAATTGAAACTGAAGTGTTTGGTGACCACATCATTGGGGATCATGTCATCATTAAGAAAAATGTAGAAGAGGGTTTCAGGGGGGAGCAAGTTGCATTGGTGTTGAAAGATCTGCACACCCAATATCGGTATGTCTGCCCTAGCCAGTCCAAGGACTCACAAAGCTGTGTTGATGGTTTGAATCACTTCATTGGATCAAAGGATGATGTTCAAGTTGTGTACACTGACAATTCCCCAGAATTGATCAGGGCCATCAAGGATTTGGGTTACAGACACCAAACTTCCATTGAATATGTAGATTCATCAAAGTCTTTCGCTGAGCGCGAAGTTCGTCAGATGTTGGAAGGTGCCCGGAGCAACTTGTTGCAATCAGGACTTCCTTTGAAGATGTGGCCATTGGCCATGCAGCATCACGCGACCGCGATCAACGCAAGCCCCCAGACGGCAGTGAATCCCCATGGCAACTCAGGTTTGGTGAAGAGTTCCCTGCAATGCACATTCCATTTGGTGCCAAAGTGTTGTTCTGGAATAACCCCAAGAGGTTGGATAACACATCAGGTAAGCTCTCCCCAACAGCAAATGAAGGAATTTTCCTTGGGTATTACATCCAACCAGGTCATGATTGGAAGGGTGAATACTTAGTTGCCAAGTTGGAAGCCGCAGATTATCATGTCAACTGGGGTGCACTGACAATCCAAAGAACAAAGAGGTTGGAATTGCCATCCGAGGGTTTCATCTTTCCTTTGAAAGCTCTTGATTGACTCGAAAGCACCCAAAGCCGATCGCCTCGAGGACCAGGTCATTCCGCAGACACCCAAAGCTGTGCCTCTTGAGTCCAGGTTGCATCCGCCACAAGACGAGTATGAATACGAGCCAGGTACGCCTCTACCAGCCGACAGCGATGTCGAGCCTGATGCACCCGAAGCGCCCGTATTTCCAGATCTCAAATTGACCCCTAAAGGTGAAATTATTCCAGATGGACATCACTGGGATGGTCACCGGATTGTACGTAACTATAAAGGTTCAAAGCGTCCGGAGGGGATCAGATGTTAGGACCCCAAGATAGGAAGTTGATCATCGAGGAAGAAGCAAAGAAAGCAGCCAAGGAGCAGGAGGAAAAGCCAGCATCATCATCTGGCAGCAAGGGCAAAAAGAAGAAGTCTTCACCGGCCCGGCTTGAGGCAACTCAACGCCCTCCTGCAACTGCAAAGCTCGTAGGCAATGTTTGGGAAATTATTCCAGCCACTTCCCAAAAGTTTTCCGTGCCGGCAATGCCAAAAGTTGCCGCGCCTGCCACAATTGAGCACCGGCCTCGAATTAGAGAGCTCGTCCGAGAGAAGATCAAGGAACTTGAGTTCAAGGTCGCACTCGAGCTTTTCGCTTCAGTTGCTAGGCTTGTATCAAAAGATGAGATTGCCAGCAACCCCAAGGCCAAGGCCGCCCTTGATAAGGAGTGGGATAATCTCCGTAATAAGGGTGTTTGGGATGAGAAGCGTGTTCGTGAATGCCGCGACATAGTAGCTGAGGCTCGTCGCAATGGCCAAACTGTGCCCCTAGGTCGAATCTTTGAGGCTTGCTATGAGAAGGGTTCTGAATTGCCTGAATCAGACCCTCGCCGGAAGTTCAAGGGTAGGACGGTTTTCCAAGGGAACAATGTCAGGGACGAGAATTCTGATCACGCACTCTTCAACGAGTTAGGCTCTTCCCCAGCATCCATGGAAGCAGCAAAGCTGCTAGATGCTTTCGGTAGTCAGCCCGGGTTCTCCAAACAGCAGGCAGATGCAATCCAAGCCTACATACAAGCCCTCTTCACAGGGGGGCCCACATGGTTGTCACTTCCACGCAACAGATGGCCCAAAGATTGGGAGAAAAAGTACTGGCAACCCATGGTTCCTATGTTACTTGCCCTTTATGGTCATCCTGATAGCGGGGGTATTTGGGAAAATCATCTCAATAGCCGTGTGGTGAAACAGGGTTGGAAGCAAATTTTACCTGACATTTGGCATTCAATTTTTCATCATCAAGAGCTCAACTGTCTTTTGGTTGTGTATGTAGATGACTTCAAGATGGCTGGCCCTACCGCAAATCTGGAAAAGGCATGGGCAAGCGTCAAGGCTGCAGTGAACATTGGTGATCCTGAGCCGTATGACCGCTACTTTGGCTGTATGCACCGTGAATTTCAAAACATCCGGTTGCCTTCGCAGGCACACCCTTTCGCATTCGCCTTTGAAGCCAAGAAGTCAGCAGCCGCACAACACAGAACACAAGACTGGTGGGAGCATGATGAAACCAACATGGCATGGATCAGACACCACATTCAACCCCGAAAAAGATTGTACCAGCCGGTTGATGAGGGGGGAGATGTAACTTGTCAAAATTCAAGTCGCATAACTTTCTTTGACAAAAAGGTCACATTGAAAAGTTGTCCTAGCATCACCGACGGGAACAATCAGGGGGGCTATGATGTTTATACAGATGATTGGAAAACATCTAGCAATCAAACAAATGAATTCTGGACAGGAAAAACAGTTTTCTGTTATGGACAGGACGGACCTGACAAATTCAAGCAGTTTGCAATGGCAAGTAAAGCCAGACCAGGACCACATCGCGACAAACGCGAGGCGAAAAAGGATGCCAAGGCCTCTAAGTTCAGGGGGGTTGATCACGCTGTGAAGACAAAAGCTGGCGTCATGGCCAAGCCCGTGAACTTAGTGAGGTATGACATGAGTGATTTCCTGGGTTCCTGTGTAGAAAACTATTGTAATCTTGCAAAAGTCAGCCCATCGTCCTTAAAAGAGGTGCCAACACCATTCACAGATGCTGGCATCGCACGGCCCACACTCAGTGAAGATGAAAAGCCTGGCAAACTCCAGCCAGTGGCCAGCAAGATCTTGATGAAGATACTATTTGCCGCCAGAATGGCAAGGTTCGATTTGCTACGTGCCACACAAAGCTTAGCATCAAGAGTGACAAAATGGTCCATAGAATGCGATGTTGCCTTGCACAGATTGGTGTCATACATTCATTGTACAAAGCACCACTTTCTAGAGGGTTTCATTGGGGATGCCTTTGATGAATGCCAACTCTGGCTTTTTGCCGACGCAGATCATGCAGGCGAACATGATAGCAAGAGTACCACTGGCAGTGCCATTGTGCTTGTAGGCCCCAACACGTATTACCCCTTAAATGCATTCAGTAAGAAACAAACGGTTGTTGCCATATCTTCAACTGAGGCTGAGGTAGTTGCCGCAAATCACAGCATGAGAGCTGAGGGCATTCCAATGCTGGCCCTATTCGAGCAGTTGAATCTTTTCAAGAAGCTGCAGGGCAAACCAGCTCGCGATGCCGCGAAGCCCCAAGAAGATGCCGTGTTCACTAGGATCGACCCCGAAATTGATGAAATCCGTAATGGGAATGTCGATACAGGTTGTAGTGCTGCGGACATCAACTCCCTCAAGGCCAGTTTCCCTGAATTTTATCAAGTCAAATTTATGGAGGACAACCAGGCGACTATCACAGTCATGTCCACCGGTTCATCAGCATCCATGAGACACATGAACAAAACACAAAACATCAACTTTAAATGGTTGAAACAACAATTTGAATGTAAACAGTTCGATCTTCTCAACGTAGGAACCAGTTTCCAAGTTGCAGACATTCTCACAAAACCTTTTACCCGACCAGCCCTTTGGTTGCATGCCATTCATCTCATTGGCATTGGCCCGACAAAGGTGGAAGAAGCAGCAGCCCGCCACACCGCGGCGCCGAACTCCACTAAGGTGCCAAAACTAGCAACCGCTGCCGGGAATCAGGGGGGCTCCCAAAAGTCTTTTAAGCCCAGAATGTTGATCGAATTTTGCTGCTCTGATGATTCAAAGCTTAGTACCCCAAGAAAGTCCAATGAAGATTGCCACTGCATTAGGGTTACCGAAAAAGAAGATGGTACCACTAACAGCTGTCGGCAACGGCTAGCCTCCCAAGTCCAAGATTTCAGAAATGATTTCAATGACGGCACTTTGATACTTTATGCATCGTTGCCTTGTGTCGGAGGTAGCCCATGGGGGAACGTGAATGGCCTTACTGTTGAGGGTCAAGAAAGAATCAAAGAGCAACAAAAACAGTTTACCAAGTTGTTCAAATCTTTTGTCAAACTTGTGGATGAAGTTTATGATGAACGAACCTTGATAGCCTTTGAACTGTCCAAGAATTGCAAATATTGGAGATGGCCGATGGTTAGAAAATTCCTCATAGAACGATCCATGACTACTCATCACTTTGATGGTTGTATGTTGGGTGTTCTTGGAAACAACGGTCAACCAATGAAGAAAAGTTGGACTATTGCAGGAAACTTCAAAGAACTCGCAGTGTTAGACTCATTCAAATGTGATGGCAAACATGAGCATGATCAAAGTAGGGGCAAAGCTCTTAAACTTGCTGAGAACTATACCTTCAAGTTGACCGACATGCTCCATGAGTGTTTCCGGGTAGCTGTGGTGGGCCAAACATCCAAAAGGATTTCACCCGCTGTCATTCGTGCTTGTCCTGCTAAAATGGCTGACTCGCGATTTGCCACAGCACACCCGGCCAGCCGCGAGGCTGCGCTCGAAGCCACACGTGAGGCTAACAAAGAAGCATGGTTGCTCCTTCACAATCGCATTTTGTTTGCATTGGCCATGCGCAATGAAGGTGAGAATCAGGTTGCTCAGGACCTCGTGGATGGTTTGATGACCGAATGGACGCCGGCCTCGGCCCTGAGGTTCTACGGTCGAGAGGATCCGCTTGCAGAATACCTTAGCTTCTGCTTTTTGCCAAAGGAGTCCCACATCGAAAAGATCATGTTGCCAGAGATGCCTGTCAATGAAGTAATCTGGATCTTAGTCTCTGACTCGTCATGTGCATTGATCACAGGGCGTAGGAAAACACTTAAGAAGTTTGACCTGTCCGAGCATTACCGGCAGCGCAAACCTAAGTATGTGACTGAGTTCATCCATGAGATGCTTTGGGGCAAAACTCTGCAGAAGCTGGTCAAGCGTGGGATTGAATTGGCCGCGGACGCCCGCGAGCGCTATCCTGATGCACGCATCAACCTGCATTTGTCCTGGTTCGGAAATGAATTGGTAGGAGAGGATGGGATTGCCCAAAATCCAAATTGGCCGTACGACGGCCCCAACGGGCACTGGCCCACGATCCTGGATGATTGTGAGCGCCACTTGACATGGTTTGTCAACAAGGCCCGGGAGTTGGATTTGCAGTCGGCCGGTCTCACGACCGCGCCTGGGTCCGCTGACTATGGCATCCATCCTATCTTTGACCAGTTCTTTGATGTATTGGAGCCCAGATTTAAAGCTCTAACCAGCAGCCTGCAAGGGCTTGCCAATCCGAAGTATCCGTGGCTGAAAGCAAAGGGGTACGCCGATGCAATGGAATTCAGAGACCAGTGGCATTTCGCCAACTCTGAAGAAAATCGCACGCGTCTTGCTGCCTATTGGACAGCTACCCTTATGAAAAACTTGCAGCCACAGACTGGGCCAGGTCAAAATATTTTTTTTTCATTTTTTTATCGTTTTGGTTATTATTTTATTTATCATTTTTTTCATTTATGTTTTCATTCATTTTTTTTTATCATTTTATTTTTCATTTTTTTATCATTTTTTTATCATTTTATTTTTCATTTTTTAATCATTTTTTATCATTTTTGCTTCCAGTGGTGCAAAAAAAAATCCAAAAAATGGAAAATTGCAATTTTCCTAGAATTTTTTTCATTTTTTTATCATTTTTTTATCATTTTTGCTTCCGGTGGTGGAATTGATAAAAAATGATGAAAAATGATAAAAAATGATAATAAATGATAAAAAATGATAAAAAAATGATAAAAAAATGAAAAAAAAATGAAAAAAAACTCGAGGAAAATTGCATTTTTTTATTTTTCGGAAAATTTTTGCACCACTGGAAACAAAAATGAAAAAAAATGAAAAAAAAATGAAAAAAAACCCGAGGAAAATTGCAATTTTTCATTTTTTGGAAAATTGCAATTTTCCTCGTTTTTTTTTCATTTTTTTCATTTTTTTATCATTTTTTTATCATTTTCCATCATTTTTCATCAATTCCACCACTGGAAGCAAAAATGATAAAAAAATGATAAAACAATGATAAAAAAATGAAAAAAACTCGAGGAAAATTGCATTTTTTTATTTTTCGGAAAATTTTAGAACCACTGGAAGCAAAAATGATAAAAAATGAAAAAAAAATGAAAAAAACCCGAGGAAAATTGCAATTTTTCATTTTTTGGAAAATTGCAATTTTCCTCGTTTTTTTTTTCATTTTTTTCTCATTTTTTTTTCATTTTTTAAACATTTTTCATCATTTTTCATCAATTCCACCACTGGAAGCAAAAATGATAAAAAAAATGATAAAAACATGATAAAAACATGAAAAAAACTCGAGGAAAATTGCAATTTTTTATTTTTCGGAAAATTTTAGCACCACTGGAAGCAAAAATGATGAAAAATGATAAAAAAATGATAAAAACATGATAAAAAAATGGAAAAAAATGAAAAAAAAATGAAAAAAATGAAAAAACTCGAGGAAAATTGCAATTTTTCATTTTTTGGAAAATTGCAATTTTCCTCGTTTTTTTTCATTTTTTTTTCATGTTTTTTTCATTTTTTTTTCATTTTTTTCATTTTTTTCATTTTTTTTCATTTTTCATCATTTTTCATCAATTCCACCACTGGAAGCAAAAATGATTAAAAAATGATAAAAACATGATAAAAAAATGAAAAAAACTCGAGGAAAATTGCAATTTTTTATTTTTCGGAAAATTTTTGCACCATTGGAAGCAAAAATTATGAAAAATGATAAAAAAATGAAAAACATGAAACAAAAAATGAAAAAAATGAAAAAATGAAAAATAAAATGATAAAAAAAATGATAAAAAAATGAAAAATAAAATGATTAAAAAAAAATGAATGAAAACATAAATGAAAAAAAAAGATAAATAAAATGATAACCAAAACGATAAAAAAATGAAAAAAAAATATTTTAACAATTCCCAATGTGTAGCTGGCTCGGTTTTTCATAAAGCTACCCTTTTCGCAATTGATTGCGGATGGCGGGTTGGTCGAATTGGTTTGGAGCTTACTCAGTGTGGCCAGGAAACATGGGATGATTTGCGGAGGAACATGAGCGCCGTCCTGGACGAGCTGCCAAGATCCTATCAGGAGACATGTGCAAACATCACCAAGTTGCTTTTTGGAGAGTCCCGAAGACACATCACGCCGACGGGCAGGTCATTCACCAAGGAGGACGTCGAAGCTCAACAACCAGACACTGAGGACTACATCGACACCAAGACGATGCCTTCGGGCACTTTTGCTGAGCCTCCCAAAGATGACCCTCCAAAGGCCGCCGGCGACGGCGAGCCCGCTGCACCCAGCAGAGCAACAATCCTGGTCCAAGCGGCTGAGGTCATGTTGAAGTCGCGGCCGAAAGCAGCACCAGCCCCAGTGGATGAGCCCGCAGATGACAAGAGAGCCACATCCAGCCAGTACCAGCCGCAGGCAACTGCGCGCTTAGAGGAACATGCATCCGGCCACGTGAAAGCATATTGGATGGAAGAGCATTTGCCTGAATACCAATATACAATGGTGACCAACGCAGACGGGGAAGATGTGCCCGGGATCCTCTTTGAAGGTACGGCTTATGAGCTGGAGCTGATATCGGCATCCGACGTTGAGACCATTGCTGGCCAGACTCGTGTCGACAAGAAATTTTCCGATTTTGCAACTCGTGTCAACAAAGTTTGCAGGGGGCATGGATCCTGTGCCAAGGTGCCAATGGACAAAGACCTTTGGATTGACTTGGAGGATTTTGCCAAAGCCTTCCGCAAGGAAGTGCCCCCAGATGTGCTCATCACTGTCGCAAACCTGTTTGGCACCGCAATGAAGATCGACAAGCATGGCAAGAGTAGGTTCCAATTCTTGTGTGCAAAGATCTCCCATTTTCCTGTCGACAATGGCCTAGGCATGCCGTATTATCCTGTGAAAATCCGTGCAATTCAGGGTCACTCCGAAGCTGCCTTGAAAACCGCAGGGGGCCTTTATGCCAATTCAACCATGGTGTATTGCTCAAACCAAGTGTCCCCCGAGCGAAAAGCCGCCTTCACTGGCGTGCCCCTGTGTGCCATGACTGAGGTCCCTGAGGTTGTCTTCCATCGCACGATGAGAAGCAGCTGGAAGAGCATCGCACAGAACGGCCTGATCCCAGGTGGCGGTGACACAGTCAACAGTGGCCGTGCTCACATCTACATGGCAGAACACTGTATCGGCACACAGGGATATCGATCTGGATTAAGAGCAAAATGTCCAGTCGAAGTCAAAATCGCAATGCGGCAAGCAGTTGAAACTGGTGTCATCTTTAGTCGCACAGAAATGGATGGTATTTTGTGTTCAGAACGCATCCCACCGCAGTTTCTGGTCAGCATCCCAGAAGAAGGACAGGTGCTTTGGTCCCGCGCCGAGAGCAATCTCGAGCCCAGCTCATGGACAGGCGCGGAATCAGCCTCAGCACCGAAATCCAAAGCGGTCACCCTGACTGCCCGAGATGATGCAAATGACGACCCAATGGATGACACCAGCACGGGGCGACCCGATGCCAAGTCCACTGATGATGATGCAGCCACTGCCCCAATGCAAGTTGACCAGCCGCCCGCAAGGACGCGCCGTGTTTACATTGCACCCAAGTACTGCGAACCTTTCATGGGCTCCTGCCCCCTCTGCCAGGTTGAGTACGTCAGTGGCCAAGTGACATGCACCACATGTGGATATGAGCCACTCCCAGTGGACGAAAGTGGCGATACAAAAGAGGCCGACAAACCCAACAGGAGGACCCGCATCCTTGAACGGCGAATGCAGAGTCTCGCCGGGTTCGGAATGTTTGGGAAAATGAGCGGCAGCTTGCTCACGGCTTTGACAGATGAGCAAGCCAATCTGCTTCGCCGGGAACTGGGCCCCAGGGGAATCACATCCGTGGAATCAGCAGTCCTCAAAGACTGCCGCGACAGGCATCGACGTGCAAAAGCGCTGGGCTACGAGGATGTCGAAGACAGATACGCCAGCGACGTCACTTTTTGCGACCGCATCCACGGTGAGGGGAAGGACCTGCAGGACTGCATCTTTGATGACATGTTTGCATACGGCAACCTCCCCGATCCCCCAAGGACCAAAGCTCAGATCTCGGCTGGCGTCGCCGCCAATGCCCAAAATGAAAACTGCTTATCTAAGTTGATTTTCATGTCCCAGCCTCGAGGTGTTGATGGTTTCCCAGTTGAGTCCCGCAAAACATGGAAAAAGGTCTGGGGATTCATGTTCGGCCGCCACATTTTTACAGAGGATGAATATGTCAGCTACATCGGTCGTCGTGGCGTGCTTTTCTGGGTTATTCGTTCTCCGCAGTCGTCCCTGCTCGCCCGAGGGGGGTGTAAAAACTCCTGCAGTAAAACCATGTATCATATAGGTCATCGTACTATCCTGTAGCGTTGGTTCAAAACAGTGCCAGCCGCTTAACGGTTTGTGTATCCCCGTTGAAATTTCCACTATGATTTGGTGGGCCTTGAGGCCCTTATAAACTGGATTTCATGGGGCCATTTTATAGTGAAATTAGGTCAAATACACTACCATTTTTTAGTAAACCACCTCAAACACCCCTGAAAGTTATAGACCGGTATTTTTTGTAGAGAAAACCCTACCATATTGTAAGAATATGATGAGATATCCAAGAGCCATTTTGTAGAGAGATATGTAGATATACACCACTCATTCAAGTATGTTTTGGCCAAGTTCACACATGTATACATATGCCATTTTGTAGAGTCCCACATTTTGTAGGGAAAACTTTTCTCAGAACAAAGCTTGTCCGGCAGCATTTGGCTTTTTTTTTCTGCTCAGCGTTCCACCTCGCAACCATGGAATGAGGAAGGCTACCGAGGGATAAAAAAATTGAACTAGCATCACACTTCTACAATCTTCTACATATCTATATCTACCACTACAGAATGGAGGGGTAGCCAGAATGACCTAAAAGTTGGCAGGGCACACCAAACTAGAGTATGACAAAACTATGGCGTACTGTACAGGTACACATGTATAGGATACACA
>CAMXCT020006671.1:350298-352798 GCA_947184155.2 Cladocopium goreaui | reverse complement strand
GTTGCTCAACTGGTTGTTTATCTCACCTGGCTGAAGCGAAGATGCCGGAAAGGACGGTTTCATTGTTTTATATTCGCGTTTTCAACCTTTTCATAGCCGCTGCGACACGTCTTTGGCAAAGCCAGCCAGTGCTTGTTGCAGCTTAGCTTTCCCCAACTTGTGTCCAGCAGGACTGGTGCAAGACTTGATGTGGTCTTTTGCAAAAAGAAATCCTGCCCTGATAACTGCCTTTGGTATGTGCTTGGCCCTCAGCCCTGCAGCAACTAGCTTTTGGTGCAGCTGCAACATATCAGAGTATATAGCTGAAGGAAGTTTAGAAGTCAAACTTCCGACAATATGGACAGATGGAAAAGCAGCGGTGGGAAGAGTCAGAGGAGAGAGGAGAAGAAGAAGAAGAAGAAGAAATAAGATCAGAGAAGAGAAAGAGTCAAAAGAAAGAAGATGCAGGTGCGCGAAAAGGTATAAAAGTCGCGAAACTATGCGTTCTTCCAGTGTTTTGGGGTTCCGGAGTCCGGAGGCTCGAAAAGTAGGCTCGCTAAAGCGGCGGGTGCGAAGCCATCTGGTCGTATAAGAGATGAAAAAGTGCACGCCGCTTTGGCGCGAAGCACATTTTGAAGTTCATTTCGAATTTCATTTTGAAGCCGGCATGTTAAAAACACCCTCAATGTTGGAGCACTTGTGGAAGTTGAGTTCTCGAGAAACCGCTATGGCGCGAAGGACGCTTCGAAGTCACAATGTGCAAAACACTTCAGCTCCGGAGCCCTTTTGGATATTGAGCTATGAAAAAAGCGCGCCGCCGTGGTGGCGCGAAGCACATTTGGAAATAAGAAATTGCAAGACTCACCACGTTCGGATCACTTTTTTGAAATTTGAGATTGTCAAAAAGTGCGCGCAGCGGTGGCGCGAAACACATTTTCAGCCAAAATGCTAAAACACAAAATGTTCAGACCACTTTTGGAGGTGGGGATGTCGGAAAAGTGTATCGTGTTGTGGCGCAAAGCACGTTTCCAAGTCAAACTGCGCAAAACACCTCAGCTCCGGAGCAGTTTTGGAAGTTGAGATGTGGCAAAAGCAAAGTGCATGCCGTTGTGGCGCAAAGCACATTTCCAAGTGAAAATGCTCAGAAGACATGTCCGGACCGCTTTGGATGTTCAACGGCACCACAACCACCACCATCACCACCACCAACAACAACGACAACGACAACGACGACAACGACAACGTCAACCACAACAACAACAACAACACTAGAACAACACTAGAACAACACTAGAACAAGACTAGAACAACACTAGAACACCACTAGAAGAACACTACAGCAACACTACAGCAACACTACAGCAACACTAGAACAACACTACAGCAACACTACAGCAACACTACAACAACACTTCAACTACACTACAACTAAACTGCAACTACAACTACATTACCCTACTCTACGCAGTAGGGATGCAGCCAGGAGTTTGCTTTGAGGCAGAACAAACGTTTTCACATCACAGGGTTTAGTTTGTCTTGCGGAAAACAAACGTTTTCCAACGGAAGAAAAGGTTTGTTTTACAGGTACAAACATCCTCCTGGGAATTTAGCCTTTAGACCTGAGGACATGATGTCTTTAAATGCAAGAATTTGTGTCAAAACACCTTCCAGAGTTGAAGGATGTTAAAGATGTGCTTTCAAAATTCACCTAAAGATGCCTAATAAATTCTAATAATCCTAATATGCACACAAATTATGTTCTCATATGATTGCATGCGCATCTTACTGATGATGCTTGACTGCGCCGTCGTCCATTCGACTGCAACTTGGGTATCCAATCCTTTAAAGGGGCACCCCTTCGTGTGCAACTTGGGTCTCCAATCCTTTAATGGGCCATGTGTGGCTACTGTGTGCAATCTTGGTTCATTGGGGTTAGATTCTTTAAGGCTGAAATTTGCTCTGGTTCGCATTCTTTAAGAGGCTACCAGTGGTCCCTTAAAGATTCAGGGGCCAGGGTGGGGACCCGAATTGCAAGGGGGATGTACAAGCTAACTTTTGCCCGTGGTGGTACATGCTTGCACTAGGAAAGAAAACCCAGGATCGCTCAAACAATGGTTTTTGATGGCCAAAAAAGAAACTCTTTCGTGCCAAAAGGTTAGTTTCCGGGCTCAAAACAAACCTTCCGGGAAACGTTTGTTTCAAACTCCACAACTCAAAAAAACTCAAGCACGGCCAGTTTCAAAACCCTGAAAACAAACCTTTTTTCGGCAAGTTTAGTTAGTTGGTTCGGGGTGCAACGTTTGTTTGAAACTAGTAGGTAGGGTGTTTGTTTCCACCCGGAAAACAAACTACGTGACAAAACTTTAGTTTCCGTTTCTTTTTCCTTGGAACACAAACTTTTCCCGCCCACAGGTGCCAAGTTTGATTTGCATCCGGGAATAAACCTTAGCTTCCTACGTTTGTTTCCGAGCAACAAACTATCGTTTCAAAACTATTCGTTCCTACAACCGCTGTTTCACCA
>CAMXCT020006671.1:287798-347798 GCA_947184155.2 Cladocopium goreaui | reverse complement strand
GTTGCCAAAATCAGAGCAAGTGGAGGTCGATGTATGATGAAAGCGTTGCGTGCCTAGGCGAGGGCGCCTTTTTTCCATTGGTTTTCTACTCAGCTGCTAGACTACCTGGGAGCCTGGTCCAGGTGCTGAATCAAACATTGATACCATCTACAGCTCCTCGCACGCAGCCAAATCTATCCAGTGTATTCCAATTATCATGCGAGATGTCGGATTCAGTGAGCATTGCAGCATACTTGCAGCATGTCTGGAAAGAACACCGCACCTGGCTGTTTGGGCGCATTGAACCTGCCCACCAGTGTGGAGCTAGGAATTTTGTCAGACATGTGTCAAGGGCTTTGTGAAGGGCTTTGTCAAGCTCTCAGACCATCTCAAACCATCAAGGTTCTGCTCAGCTGTCTTTTCTTGCGGCGCCGATAT
The DNA here is from genome assembly GCA_947184155.2 of Cladocopium goreaui. NCBI lineage: Eukaryota > Dinophyceae > Suessiales > Symbiodiniaceae > Cladocopium > Cladocopium goreaui. Next base: position 347,381 of record CAMXCT020006671.1, on the reverse strand, counting down.
GATATTCTGCAGATCACAGGTGTCGCGGCTGCTTGACATGCAGCCTGTCCTTTCCACCACTGAAACCGCTAGCGCTAGCTTATTTATATTCATTTGATTCACAATGTCCCATCCAGATGTTTGTCTCTGTGGCGCAAAGTTGGCCACAAGCTGGCCCACCACGCTAAGTTTGTGAACCAAAGGACTCTAGACTCAAGCCAATTCTAGATGTGCCGCCGTGACATACTTTCATACTGTGTTGCCTGAGGTTGTTCTTGCAGGCGTCGCAGCATTCACATCGTTTCCACGAACCTCTGGCTCTGTCGCAGTTGTTGCACTTTGCATAGCTGCATATGGGTGACTCGCCAGCAGCGCGTCACATTTGGATACACAATGATACATGTCAGCCCCATGAATGGACACAACAGTTTCTGTATTGAAAGCCTCGGCACCCATTCCTGTGTTTCATCAGTCTCACTTCTTTTTGCTTTGGCGCTCGCTTTTCCTGAAAGCATTTAAGCTTATGAAAATTTTACCAGCAAACTCTGAGGGTTGTTGGTTATTTATTTTTGTCATTTTTTGTCATTTGGTTTTTGCATTTTTTTGCCATTCCTGTTTTGTGGTGTCATTTTTTGTCATTTTTGTCATTTTTGTCATTTTTTGTCATTTGTTAAGTCATTTTTTGTCATTTCTTGTCATGTTCTTGTCATGTTTTTGTCGTTTTCTTGTCGTTTTCTACTTTCTAGCATTGTTCATTTTCTTGTCGTTTTCTCATCCGGATCAGGCAAGCGGTGAAGGTGGCAAACCCGGTCTAGGAAATGCAAAAAAAATGCAAAAAATGACTCCGGTTTGGGAACTGCAAGAAAATGCCAAAAAAAATGAATCCCAGTCTGGGGAGTGCAAAAAAATGCAAAAAAAATAACTCCTAACCTAGTCTGGGAAATGCAAAAAAAATGCAAAAAATGCAAAAAAAATGACTCGTCCCGGGCCTGAGCCGCTCCCCCCGGGCCATTTCACCCCGGCCCCGGCCCCCCCACCCGGTTTTTGAGCCGGCCCTGCACCCCGAGCCGGGAGACAATTCCTCGTCCAGGCAGGCCCAAAAACGAATTCCCCAGGGCAAGCTCCCTTGCCCTATTCTTCTTCACGGCCGGCTTGCTTTCCAAGAGTTTCTGCACTTGTTCCTTGTATTTGGTGCTGCCACGAGATAACAAAAGGTCTGTCATGGTAGTCATGTTTTAAGGTTTTTACCCATTTTCCCGTTCCCAAAATGACAATAAAATGACAAACACATGACAAAAAATGACAAAGAAATGAGAAAAAATGACAACGCAAATCCAAAATGACACACCCAAATGCAAAAAAAGCAAAAACAAGCCAAAAAAAAATACAAAATAATTATTTTGGAATTTCCAATGTTTGCATGCCCAATTTTTTCCCAAATTTAAGCAAATTTAACGGAGTTTTTTGCATTCACTCCCTAAGGATCGAAAGATGGTGCTATAAATTCACTTATCAGAAAGTAGTTGTTTTTAAGCTACTTAGGGGTAAAAGGGTGGTAAGTGCATCAAATTCCCATACTTAACGGAACTCGTGTTTTTCCGATAAAATTGGGAGTCAGATTCAGAGCAACACCAAGAATCTCAAAGCCATGTGTTTTTGTCTATCCGTGAAGATCTGGTTTTGAAGGGGTTGTCACGGGCTGTCACGGCCTGTCACGGTTGTTTTCCGATAAGTCAACATGTTTAGCAAGAACATATGCATTCGTCACGGGGTGTCACGGGTTCGTCACGGTCTGTCACGCACAACCCAAAAGTAGATCCTGACAAATTTTGACATATTGGGTCTTTTAATCATTACTGTTGCCTAGACATCCAGGATAATCCGACAAAAATCCGATAAACATATATAAAAATCCGATAAGTGTATGTTTTTGGGCATTGTCAGAAAAGTACCCTTGTGGGACCTACTTTGCCGATACTGCCCTATTTGTCTACTTCAATCCTCAGGGACTGAAACATAAGCAAAACGACGAAGACGCAACAACCCCATGTTTCCTCTTAGAGTTCCTAATGGCTAAGACGGAGTAATTAAGGACTAGATTTTCCCATTTGTTCACATTTGCTGACCACGCTCGCAATCAAAAACGAACACAAAAAAGGTGCGGGGAAAGGTTCAGATATATCAGATATATTTATTTATGGTATCCTATTAGCCTTGTGATGCGATGTAATGCAATGCAATGTAGCGTACTGTAGCGCAATTTATTTTAGATAAATATACCAGTAGTACCGCACAAGGCAGCAGCGGAAGTTTCAAAAAAACGGAAACCAATAGGAAGGGCTGGCTGTTATGACTCCCCGGATGGCAGAGCGAATCCACTGATGGACCGAAGGGTGGTTGGAGTTGTGTTTTCTAGAGTGGTTGCAATGGTTGCAGTGGTCACCTCACCACAGCTGCTGGATGTAGTGTGGTGTAGTGCGGTTGTAGTTGTAGTCGTATGTGTAGTTGTAGTGTAGTGGAGTTGTAGTTGCAAGCTGTAGCTGTAATGTAGTGTAATTAGTGTAGTGTAGTTGCAGTTCCAGTTGTTGTGGTGTGGTGCAATTAGTGTAGTGTAGTGTATTGTAGTGTTGTGTTCTGTAGCGTGGTATAGTGTAGTGTAGTCTAGTGTGTTGTAGTGTAAAGTAGTGTAGTTGTAGTTGTAGCGTAGTGTCGTGTAGTCCAATTTAGTGGTAGTTGCAGCTGTAGCGTAATGTAATGTAATTAGTTTAGTGTAGTGTTGTGCAATGTAGTGTAGTTGTAGTTGTAGTTGTAGTTGTATTTGCATGTGTAGCTGTACTCTACTGCAGTTTAACTGGTGTATTGTAGTGTAATGTAGTGTGACTGCAATTGTAGTTGTAGCTGTGGTGGTGGTAGTGGTGGTGGTGGTAGTAGTAGTAGTGGTGGTAGTAGTAGTAGTGGTGGTAGTAATGGTAGTAGTGGTAGTTGTGGTAGTAGTGGTCGTAGTGGCATTGAGATGTTGATAAAGTGCACGCCGTTGTGGCGCGAAGCACATTTCGAAGTCAAAATGTACAAAACACTTCAGCTTCGGACCACTTTTAGGAATTGAGATGTTCAAAAAGTGTACGCGGTTGTGGCGGGAAGCACATTTCGAAGTCAAAAGTGAAAAAAACTGACGGGTACGGACCACCTCTGGACGTTCAGATGCCGTTTTGCGTGGCAGGCGCAAAGGATTGTGCACCTTGACATAAGTGAGCAAAACGAGAGGGTTTTGTAGCAGTTTCAAAAGCGCTGGCAGGTGTGGGGCATTTCAAGAGAATCTGCAAAGATGCAGTTCGCGTGGCAGGCGCAGGCCGCTGATTTCCTGAGAGGGGTTGCATTTTGGAGCATCAGATCTTCAGGTTTGCTAAGAATCATAAAGGGCGCTGTGCTAAAGTTTGCAATCAAAATATCAAAGCGCTAAGAAAAAATGCCGCGTATTTTTCGAAATTTGGGCACTGCGTGTGCGACTTGCCGTTTTAAGGTAAATTTGTAGACGTTCCGAACCCACCCGTACGTTTTGATGAACACAATGAAAACCTAGCCTTATAACCCCTGAATCCCTCTAGGATGCCAAATTCAGGACATAGTTTTCTGACGCTTTTTAATATGGTTTTTGATACGGTTGGAAGATATGAACTTGATACGCTTTGAATTTGGTCTTGTGATTTCGATATGGTTTTGTTATGTTTTTGATATGGTTTGGGTTATGGTTTAGATATGGTTTTGGAATGTTTTGGATGTTATTTTGATATGGTATGGTTTTGATATGGTTTGGGAACGGAGCGCCTTTTTCAGGGTTCCTGACGGGGTGGCTTCAAGAAAGGAAACGGAAACAGCCCCGGGACAGCCTTTTGGTCGATTTCTCGAGGGTTTTGGTGGTTTTGATATGATTTTGCTGTGGTTTTGATATGGTTTTGATACGATTTGATACGATTTTGATATGATTTTGATATTTTGATACGATTTTGATACGCTTTAAATACCTTTTTGATACGATTTTGATATGATTTTGATACGGTGTTGATATGGTTCCAGTGAGTTGGCTTCAGAAAAAGAAAAAGAAACAGAAACAGCCCAGGGACAGGTTTTTGGTCCATTTTTCAAGGGTTTTTTTGTGGTTTTGATATGATTTTGATATTTTGATACGATTTTGATACGCTTTAAATACCTTTTTGATACGATTTTGATATGATTTTGATACGGTGTTGATATGGTTCCAGTGAGTTGGCTTCAGAAAAAGAAACAGAAACAGCCGAGGGACAGGTTTTTGGTCCATTTTTCAAGGGTTTTTTTTGTGGTTTTGATATGATTTTGATACGATTTTGATACGTTTTGATACGCTTTTGATACGATTTTGATACGATTTTGATACGATTTTGATACGATTTTGATATGGTTTTGATACGATTTTGGATATGGTTCCGATGGGTTGGCTTCAAATCACAAGTTTGACCCGCATCAAGAATCATAACTGAAACCATATCAAAATCATATCTAAAACCGTATCAACACCATAACTGCAAAACCACGCCAGAAACAATTCATAACAGCAAATCATATCTGAAACGTATCAAAATCATAAAAACTTTTATTTTGAAATACTTCATCCTAGAGACTTCGGATGTTATAAACCCAGCCGCAGTTAACATACCTCGCGGACTTGCATACGTAGATGTGCGTGATCGCATGTCGAAAAATCGTTTTTTGCGACGCTTGCAGTACTTCCGCATGGTCTTCTTACAATGACTGCCGTTTTTCATCGCAGGCACAGCACTTCAGATATGTCCCTGTCAGTCCATGTCCTTTTTTTGGTGACACGCGCGGCACTTTAGACGTGTGGTGTTGTGTGTCTTTTGGCAAATCGTAGTGGAGCTGCCGCATCAAGTGGTGGGCGCAGTACGTCGCGAGAGTGCTTGAAACACTCAGTGTTTCCAACTTGCGTTTTCCCGGTTGGCATGGCTACGCGTGGTGCGTTGCTGCGTTTGTCTTTACTGCAGCATGTTGCAATATTCAGTTGCCAGACATCCCAAGACGTGAAGTCTTGTGAAGATTCGCAAAGTACTCGTCCGAGCCAGCAGCCAGCAGTAAACATGAACCTGGGAATACCTGGGATACAAACAACTCTGTGGCCCCGGACACGGTTGTCCCAGTGGGTGTTCTGTGCATCGCTATCTCGGAAGCTTCCGTTTTGATCCGTTTTGTTGCCGTGTTGAACACTCATTTGATCATTGATCGAGCTTTGAGGCTTCAAGCTGGAGCACTTTGGACGCAGTTCAAGACCAGGAAGTTGCCGTGTTGCACTTGTTTTTCCATGTTTTTCCGTGTGGATTGAGCTCTCAGCATTTGCAACGCGTGGAGAATATGTTGCTGCCCGTCAGAGATGCGTTGTGCACTCCAAGGCAATGGTGTTGAAAGAGGTGGTTTTCTCAAGATATCAAAAGAACCCAGCAGGCTCCTGCGCAGGAGTGTGCAACGGACAGAGAAGTGACAGCCACAACGCAAGACTGCAAATGACAGTCTAGCACGTCTCAAATATGAGATTTAATTTTCAAATTACAGGGAAGTGACATCAATTGGCTGTCAATCTCATCAGCATGCAGCGAACCTGGCGCAGGACATGCAAACGATGGTATCGGTGGAGATCGTTGCCTGCCTTTTGACGCTTGCTCAAGAAGTAGCGTTGAAAATTTTAGGAAAGCCAGCCGACAGGCAAGGCTGAGTTGTTGGTTGCGAACGTAGTGAGTATTTATAGGGGCCTGGGCGCCATTGCTGGTAAAAAGTCGCATTTCAATTTGATTATGTCGGAAATCTGGTGACCGCACAAGGCCGTTTTCCAGGCCATGTACCTAGTGACGGTAGGGCTTCGATTCCCCCCTGGTCCACCTCCGGGGCAAACTGTGGGGCTGGGCAAGAAGGGTTTTGATATTAGATGAACCATGCTGAACCTCAACGGCTGATCTAGTCCAGTGGGCTTCGAATTTAAGGCCTGACGGAAAGAGCCCTGCTGGACCTCAACGGCTGATCTGGTCCCGTGTGCTTTGCATTGAAGATGCTTGAACGTTTTTGTCGGATTTGGGTGTCCTCTGATGGATGAAGCGCTGCGGGTGATATGGCCTGAGGGGAAGGGCCATACTGAACCTCAACGGCTGATCTGGTCCGGTGGGCTTCGCGGTGAAGGCATGAGGGGAAGAGCCATGCTGAACCTCAACGGCCGATATAGCCTGGTGGGCTTCGCATTGAAGATGCTTGAACATTTTTGCCGGATTTGGGTGAGGCTTCTGATGGATGAAGCGCTGCGGGTGATATGCCCTGAGGGGAAGAGCCATGCTGAACCTCAACGGCTGATCTGGTTTGGTGGGCTTCACATTGAAGATGCTTGACTTTTTTTTGCCGGATTTGGGTGAAGGTTCTGATGGACGAAGCGCTGCGGGTGATATGGCCTGAGGGGAAGAGCCATGCTCAACCTCAACGGGTCATCTGGTCTGGTTGGCTTCGCATGGAAGGTGCTTTTTCATTTTTGTTGGATTTTTTGTTTGGCGCTGAAGATGGCTAAACCGCATGCGACCCAGTCAGGTTTAGGGTGTGGCGATGGAGATGCGGGTGAAAGACGAACTCGAGTTACTTGCCGCATGCGAGGTACATTGACCTACACAAGTTTTTTGCGACAGGTTGGCGGCTGGCGGTAGTCACTAAAGCTAGCTTCTGCTAGCTGAAGCCCCTCTTGCTTTAGCAAGGTATTGAGGGGGGCTGGAATCTCCAATCGCGAGAAACTTCTCAGTTAACTATCCCCCTCCCCCCCCTCCCCCCTCCCCCCCTTCACAAGCAGTTTTGGCCGTGCGCTCAACACCCGTCAGCAACATCTCCGCACTCCGCACTCTACACTTTGCACTCCCTGCATTCTTAAACTCTTAACTTTCTGCTCCACACTTTATACCCCGCACTCCACGCTCTACACTTTACACTTGGCACTCCACACTCTAGTTTTACACTTGGCACTCCACACTCCACCCTCTAACTCTACGCTCCACACTCTACACTTTACACTCCACACTCAACACTCTACACTGTACACTCCCACTCTACACTCTGCACTCTGCACGCTACACTTTAGACTTTACATTACACTTCGCTTTTTTACACTTTACACTTTACACTTGACACTCCACACTCCACAAAAACTTACATTTTACACTTCATGCTTTACAATTGACACGCACCACTCTACACTTTACACTCCGCACTCTAGACTTTAGAGTTTGCACATTGCACTTACTTTACATTCCACACTATACTCTCTACACTCCACACTTTGCATTCTACATTTTCCAACTGACACCCCGCACTCTACACTTCACACTTTCCATTTTACACTCTACACTCTACGTATTACACTCTACACTTTACACTTCAGGCACTAAACTTTACACCACGCACTCCACACTCTACACTTTACACTCCGCACTCTACACTTTACGCTCCACACTTTACACTTGACACTTACACTGACACTTTACACTCCACACTCTCCACTCTATACTTTACACTACATTTTACACTTAACACTTTACAGCTGACACCCCGCACTCTACACTTTACTCTTTACACTTTACACCCCGCACTCTACACCTTACACTCCAAACTCTGAACCCTACACTCTACGCATCACACTCCACACATGGCCCTGCGCACTCTATATATACACTTTACACTCCGCGCTCTACACTTTGCACTTTTTATTTTGCAGTCCACACACTCTATATACACTTTACACTTCACACTTGACACTTGACACTCCACACTCTACACTTCACACTCCACACTCGACGCTCTACACTTTACACTCCACACTCTACTCTTGACACCCCACACCCCACACTCTACAGTCTACGCTTTACACTCCACACCACACCTTACACTTTATACACTGTGCACTGTCTGCCCACACTCTATACTTTACAGTCCGGACACTTTACACTTTACACTTTCACACTTTACACTTTACACCTTGCTCTTCACTTTTCACACTTTTCACACTTTACACGCCACACTCTACACTCTACACCTTGCACTCTACACTTTGCACTGCGCACTCTACACTTTACACTTTGCACTTCACGCACTTCACGCACTACACTTTACACTACCTACTCCACACTCTACACTCTACACTTTACACTCCACACTTTACACTTGGCACTCCACACCCCACACTTTACACTCCACACTCTACACTCAATACTTTACAATTTACATTTTTCACTTCACACTTTACACTTGGCACTCTGCACTCTAGACTTTATTCTTTACGCTTTACACCCCACGCTCTACACTGCACACTCCAAACTCTAGAGTCGACATTCTACACCTTATACTCTATACTTGACACTGCGCACTGTATATATATATATAGATATATATATATATGTGTATATATATATACGCTTTACACTCCACACTACGCTTTACACTTCACACTTGACACTCCGCACTCCACACTCTACACTTCACACTCCACACTCTGAACTTTACACTCGACACTCTACACTCTACATTTCACACTCCGCACACTACACTTTACACTCCACACTACACTTGACACCCCACGCCCCCACACTTTACACTCTACACTTTACACTCCACACTGCAGACTTTACATGTCACACTGTGCACTGTACACTGTACACTGTACGCTCCACACTACGCTTTACAATCCACACTCTACACTTTCCAGTCCGCATTCTACACTTTACATTTTACACTTTCACCTTACACCCTCACAACTTTACACTTTTCACACTTGACTCTGTATGGAACCTTGGCCTAGCTTCATTTTCATGTTGCGCACCTACACCTACCTCTCGTCCTCAACTTCGGCTTTGCACTGCGTTACGTCTTCCCGCGCTTCCAAAGGTCCACTCCGATGCCGAAGGTGGACCTTCCCATCTTCCTCAATCACTTGACAATGGTGCTTGAATGCACGTTCAACCTTCGCTGGCTTTCGTTCCCACCCTCTCAGGAACTGTGACAAAGTTTTGATATTACAAAAACAACGCTTATTCGCAAACTGTGATGAGGGAACGCGCCACGGGAAAAATGGTTTTCCTTCACATGAAGATGATCGTGAGTAGCGCCGCAGTTGCAGAGTAATTCGACGTCAATGGATTGGCATATCTATGCATGCTATTTGCCAGCATCGAAGAAAACCTTCTAGTCCGCACCAATCACGGATCATGGTCTGTGTTTTTCTAGCATTGAATTGTTGGATTTGCGACCGGAAGAAATGCGCGCCTATCATAAGGTTGATTAAATTCGTTTTCTGTCGGAGATTTTGAATGAAAGCAGGCTCAAAGACCAGAAACATCCAGAGAGTGTGTTTGAACAACTTTCAATTAGAGCGTTTGGAAAGGAGTCTGCCATGAATGATCGTAAGTGGCAGATTTCCAACTAACACCAGCCCGAGACCAACATCAATAGCCAAAAGTCACTGCGTTTGTAGTCACAAAGTTTAAATCGCGTGACAGAGTCATTTATGTTGTTCCTGTCAGCACATATGTCCGAGAACACTGGTTTGCATATCAAATATCAATGTTACTTGTATCCGCTTCTGAAATTTTGTAATGATCTTGTGACATCGTGAGCCAACAGATCCCAACAGCTGCGCAGTCAGGATCCTGCACTATTCCTGACAGCAGGGACAGGTTGCCGCCTTCTTGTTCAGTTTTTGGCCTGGCCTGTTTTTCAACAACTCACGCAAGGTTTGAGTCTCAGGACAGGGTCCACGGATGTGCTCTTCATCAACATTAGCCAGTAACATTTAGTCAGTTTAATCGATTTTAATCGAGAGTTTTTAGCTGGATTCAGACCAGCCCTCCAGAAGGTGTAAGGATGTTTGCAAGCGAATAAGAAAATATGTGGACATTAAAGTTGTTTAAAAATGTTGAAACATTTAGAAATAACAAAGTGCATATGACGCATCAAGGGGCCTCAGTCTTCGTGGCAGGTCTGAAGGTCAAATATTTCAGCACACACCACAAATCTGTTCCAAACAACCTGTTTGAAGCCTTCCGCATGGTTTCAGGAGTTGTTTTGCAGCTGGTTTTCAAGCAATGCAGCAACCTTCAGTTCTACCTCTGGTTGTGTTCTACATTGCAGCAAATGCGTTTGCCTTATTCGTTTTTTGAACCGTGACAAGCGCTGGATCTTTGAGTGAGTCCATTTTGATCATTTTGTTTTATAAGAGCAATTATATGTGCAATATGTATCAATATCTGCAATGCTTTTCATATCTTTTCATATGGTGCAGTGCAAGCCTTGTTCTGCCCCGCAAAACGTTGAGGTGGCCTTGAGCATCACCGCCCTGTTACTTGTGCAGAAGACTTCCGCTGCTGCCACCGTCCTGGCCAATGTCGCACCAAAGTTGCACCGGAGAGGTTTTCTAAAGATTCTAAAGTGTTTTTTTATTTTGTTCATGTTTTATTTGGAATATGTTGGAATGTTTGTCCACCTTACAGTTGTTCTAAGTTGAGAGTTTGGACGCTGAGTCTACTGAGCCTACTGAGTTTACTGAGTCTACTGAGTACTAAGGTGGCACTACCTTTGAGTGCCCTTGTTTTTTGCCTGCCGCTCCCACTGCTGGAGCAGCAGGCTGAAAGACAAATAAACAATGAAATTGAAAACACCAGAAAGGATTGACATGATTGAGTGTACACACAGTGTTGTCATTATATGTCATTGTGATCAGGTGGAACAAAGTAATGAAAGTGCAACCTAGATTTCACAGCGCGGCTCAGGCCGTCAGAGTGCATACGTGCCCTTACATTCCCTTGCATTCCATTGGATTGCATCTTACATTGACCAGCGTGGCCTAGCATTGCAAAGTGCTGCATTGACACATCCACTACATCGGACTGAGTCAGTTTGCAACATAGATGCGTGATGATGCGTGTGCATACATCATGCATAATTAAGTACATGCATATATTGGACGCATTGCATCATTAGAATCATTTCAATCAGATAGAAATAGTTTATAACATCTTGCAACATATCACATCATATCACAGCATTCATCCGGACACATCGAATGCATCCACACATCCATCCCTCCATCCATCCCTCCATCATCTCCATCCATCCCTCCATCCACTCTTGCATGCGTACATGTCTACATACCTTGCCTTTCCTTTCCTTACCTTGGCATTACATTGCATTACAATGCGTTACATTAGATGCATACATGGGGCTTGAATTTGCACCGATCTGTGACTTCATTCGTTACATTGCGTGAAATTGCGTGGTACGTTTCCCGCTTTATATCCAACAAACATGTTGAGAGATGTGGCGACTTTTTAGCTTTGGATATCTGTATTTTTGTTCATGTGAAGGCGTCCCCCCAAGGCAGATAGTCAAGGTTTTCCCAGTTTGCAAAAGGTATCCAGAAGAGTCTTGGAAGCTGGGTTTGGACAGTGAAGCTTGCACGTGTGCAAAAACGATTTTGCATTTTGTGGCTGTTCTGTGCTGCCTTTGAGTTGTGCGTCGTTTTGCTTTGCCTATCTCCTTCCTGCTTTTCCTGTGGCAGGCGTTTCATTGGCAATTTGCACTGAGTTTAGTGCTAATTGTCCTTGGGAGCCTCAACTGCACTAGGCAACGTATGCAAACGTTATATAGTCGACAGAAGCCGGTACAAGTAGCATCCAGTCATCCAGTAGCCAACTCGCGCAACTTGTTTTGTTCTCTTGCTGACGAGGAACTTGCTCTACAGTCACCGGTCTCTGAGAGAGTGATAGCTTGAAGACGCTTCAAGGTGAACTGAAACAAGGTGTGCCAAAGTCGCCACTTGCACTGCGTTCACATTCGAGGTCCTAATAGTAGCTTGATAACGGGACAGGTTGTGATTGTGATCCTATTATTGCTTCTGACAGCTATGCTGCTTGCTGAAGGAAAAGGATGGGCTGCAAGGGAAGTGGCTGCGGGATCAGTGCTGCATGCAATAGATGTGGGGTTGAAGGGCCAAGCAATCAGGACCAGTATCAACCCTGGCAAATCCTCTTGTAAGAAGCACCTCACTTGATACACTAAAAGTTGTTGCTTCCGCCACAAACGAACCTGACACAGATTGACACAATGTCTATACATGTCTATACGTATTGTTTTCTACAATCGGATTGCACCAGTCTTTTCTCGCTCTTTATTGGATTTGTTTCGACAAGCATGCAATATGTAAGTACATATATATATATACTGTATATATTATGAAGTATTATCCAATCAGTATACGAAATGGTATCTGGCTGTGAGGTCCTGTGATGATGTGAGAGCATGAGCCTCAAATTTTCAGAATAGAAAATTCCGTACGGTATGGAATTGAGTAGATATTGAGTAGGGACTTTCAATATCTCTCAATATCGCTCAATATCTCTTATACAATATCTCATGCTGCTGAGTCCTCTCTGGAGTCACAAAAAGTCCTAGAATTCCTCCATTTGCATCCATGTGCACCGTGTTGTTTTGGTGCGCTGACGCGCTGCGCTGATATCCTCAATGACACTGCTCCTGAGGAGAACATGCTTGAGACACTTACAACTCAGGATTCAGGCCTGAGATTTAGTTGTTCGCACACATTTGGAATATTATATATATATACAATTATATATATATATTATACATACATATTATATCATATTATACAATATTATGTAACATTATATATACATGTGATCGTACATACATTTGATTGTATATAACATATGATTGTATATACATATGGTTGTATATACATATGATTGTGTATTCACGCATGATATTATGCAGACTTGTTTGTAGGTTTCTTGCACGCATTTTGGAGAGACCATCCATCGCGCACGCTCAGATTTCTATGTGACCTTGATGGATGATGGGATCAAGTTGGACTTGTCGCACTTTGCACCGTCAAAAGCTTGGCGTTGCAATCTGACCGCAGAACTGCGTGTCAAGATCACTGACTGTTCTTGCTCTTTCGTTTGAAGGGACTACTGTGAGTGGTTGGTTGCGTTTGAACTTCTTTGTTTTGAAAGTTTGTAACAGTAGACACACCTAACATGGAATGTCTGATTGTTGGCTCGATGTGAACGGAGCTGGTGTACAAGATGGTTCCAAGTTATTGTTGTAAAGGAGTATCTGTAGATCTATGTAATATTTTTATTGTTTGATTTACAGTTTGTCGTCATTCTGTTTGCCGATCTAGTATCGGTATGTATCGGTTTATTTACTATGAGAAATGTACAAGAGCATCAAAAGCATCAAGAGCTCAGAGCTCTTGATAAGATCGATCGGATCTATCGATCAGATTTTGTTGAAGCTGTTACAGCCGCCAATTTTGAGGCCACACATCATCAAAGTGCTGTCAGAGTGTCCGCCTCTGCAGAACATTGAGGATGCTGCGCTTGCCCAAGGCTCCAAATGAGTTCATCTAGGTACTCGCACGAGACTCGCGCCATTTACGACCCACAACTTCTCAACTCCATCTTCCGATTCCACTTCCGTTCAACTGCGCCAACAAGTGCAAACATTTTCAACAGGCAGGTTCTCCCAGTGTAGTGTAATGCCAAGGTGCTCACAATGAATGCCGCCTGCGGCTTTGGTATTGAGACCGATGAAGCGCAGAGCTCGGACCTGTATTTCATGAAGACTTCGTGAAGAGTTCATGTCTTTGTGTGTCTGTGCATCTCCATGTTCCTGCTGTCCAACACAGCTCCTGAAAAGGATTGCCCTCTCAGACCCAGGCAAAGTCAGCCACATTCAGCAGCTCCACTGCTTTTTTGCCACTTTCAAGCAAGATTTCGTGATACTTGAATGATTTTTAATGGCTCACATTCTAGTATTTTAATGCTTTCGCATGATATTTATCTTGTGTTTTGTTTACTTTTCTGTGACAATGAGGCAGCACCTTGGTTGAGCTTCATTTCTGTCAGCTTAGGCGAGAGCACGTCATCCAGTCTCGTTTGGGAGTCGAAGTTCTCACGAAAGATTTACGGCAGCAGGCCCTTCTCCTGGAACTTTTTTGAAGCCAAGTTGCCACAAGTTGCCACAAGTTGCCTCAAGTTGCAGTTGAACTTTATCTTTACAGTGTATATCTTTATCGTCTTTGCCATATTTGCTTTTCCCATTTGTTTGCCGATGTTTTAGATTGTGTTAGTCCTGAAACTGTTAGTATTCACAAAACTCAATGAAACTCATTGAAACTCGTTGAAACTCATTGAAACTCCGCTCATCTCGCATACGGCATACGTACTGCATATGTTGCGATTTGGCCGGACTCAGGTGTGCAGAAGACCTCTGTGCAGGGGACATGTTCTTCGCTTGCACAAGCTTTTAGTTGGATGTCGCAACCCCAGCGTCTTCCTTTGCACTCCAACTGCAGTGTTCTGTTATGTTCTTGAATAGTTATTGAACAGTTCTTGAACGGCTCGGATAGGTCTTGAATAGCCATAGTCTCAGGATGACCAGAGTTGAACAACTTGTCCATGCTCTGAGGTGGAGAGGGTGCAGGACACAAGAGTGTCATTGCCAGAATTGCCTCTAGCTTGCAGACAGGTGTGTTCCAGTTTGCTCTGTCCAGAAAGCTATCAAGAGGTACTTGAAGCTGCAGGTGGGAGGGCTCTCTTCCTCCACTGTGTCATGTTCAACAGATTCACACCGCATGGAAAACTATTTGGTCATTTTGGTCCATATGTTCCTTGTTCAGCGAAGTTCAGCCTAGCACTTCAGAACCTGAAGGTTTCTTACCAATCCCAGGTCAGTGCTGTTGATACAAGCATGGACTCCTGCTTGGAGGCAAAGGATGGCAACTGTATTCAGTGACAAATGGTAATCCATGGCGCATGGAAACGCACTGTACACAGAAATCACAGAACTTCTGCATCTCCACTGCTGAACCCGTGGTGATACGTGGCATATATCAAGGTTTCGGACTACTGTGAGGTGTTCTTCTTTTGATACTGCCCATCCCACAACATAAGATACCAGACTATTCACGAAAAGTCAATGATATTCCACAATTCTACATGTATCATCATGTATCTATACATGGGGATCTAAAGGTCCTTGTAAGGATTTTTAATTGCGAAAGCCGTGCATGTTATGTTGGAAACCCTCGCGAAAGTTTTTTTTCCGAGTTCGCGAAAGTAACATGTTTTTTCGCGAAAGTTTCGCGAAAGTTGGATATTATAATCATTATGTAAAGGGCTGCCACCCACTGCCGCCCAGGGTCCGGCAGGAGAAGGGCAATAGAGAATTTTGGTTTGGTTCTGGTTCAGTTCCCTGTGTGGTGGTGCTTGTGGACAATCACACCCTTCATAGGTAGCAGCCGCGCTTCCAAAGGCGAGGCTTCGCGACAGCCAAACGCCATGGTCCTGAAGCACATCCTTGCACCTGCCGCTGTCACTGCCTAATGATGCTTTTTGAAGTCTCAAGAAACAAGCTCCAAATGCAGTAGCCAAGTTTCCAAAAGTGAGGCTTTGCGAGAGCCAAACACCAAGGCCCCTGGTGTTCGCTTTTCCTTCAATGCACCCCCTGCTGATGGCCGGGGTCTGTGAATAGGGACATTTTCGCGAAAGTTATGCGAAAGAGCGGGCGAAAGTCAAAGTGCATGTTGAAGGGGGTGGGCCAGTAAACCTTGCCAAAAAAACCTAGTCAGCAACAATCTGCCCTGAGAAGGGATTCCGTGATGCTAGCTGCATGTTTAAAGGCTATCAAGAAGTGATCCGTGATTCTCTGGCGTAATTTGGCAGGTGGTGAACGAATCTTTATAAGAGGTGTTGTTGGCCAACATGGGCCCCGCGAAAGATAAACATGGAGTTCGCGAAAGTTTTGCGAAAGTCATTTTTTATTCGCGAAGAATGGCCGTTCCCGGATAAAGGAATTTTGATCAAAACCCGCATATATATATATATATATACACTCTGTAGTGTAGTCCCGGGGATGCTTTATGCATTATGTATGTTCCGTGAGTAGCAGTGCGCATGAAACAGACTGAACATAGTGAAACAGTTTCTGAAAGATACTGAAAGAAACTGAAAGATACTTGATTTTTTTGTGTGTCTTGTGTCTTTCCTTCTCTTCGAGTCGATTCTGGACTTTCAAGTCTGGGCAGCCTCAAAGTCCCCAGGTGCACAGTGCCAACCAAGGGGATGCAACGCATTCCGAAGTGTCGCTTACTTGACTTGAGAAAGCAACAAGTAGCAACGAGGTAAGCAAGGTCGGATCAGGTTGGCATTATGTCACTTGTAAGGCACATCCTCAGTTGATCTCATTCGGATGTAGTGTTGGCAAATCCTTATGACCTTCATTACCTTCCAGAATTGGCACGCTAAGGAACATCCACTTTTTCAATGGAAGGATAATGACATTTGGAAAATTGGAAAATGTTGGAAATGTTTTCTCGGCACTGGTTAAAGATGGTTAAACTGTGTCGAACTGGAGGTCTGGTGGAACTATGGGCGTTTGGTCTAGCGATATGAGCGTGAGGGTCTCAGAAAACTCCAAGAGAGATCAACCTGGTCGAGTCTGCAGAGAGGCTTCGTGTCGCAAACGAATCAGATTGAGCCAGTTACAGCATATTACAGATATTATGTAAATGTATTATTCTGTACTATATAACATTACACATACAATACCTATATTACAGCACAGTCCGCTGCATTACACATGATCAAATCTGAGAATCCGTTGGATCAGTACTGGGATCATCTGGGATCTGAGGAAGTCAATCACGTTCTCGTGAAAGGCATCGACACAGGCCTCCCGCGAGTGTCTTTAGCAGAGACGGTTGTCATGATTCTATAGCGTATCTAGTCTGCTGCGCTTTCTCCTGACTCTGAGCCATGACTCTTGTTCAGAATAACGCCAAAAGTACTAACGCGAAAGTACATTACAGGACGGGTTAACTAGGTCAGCCCGACCGACTCGTGTTTACAGATGAGAAGATTCTGAAAGTTTGATCAAACTTCTCGGTGTGGACTCACAAGAACACGATGCAGCGCTCCCAGTCTTCTCAAGGACCTGGGATCCATTTGGAACGGCATCAGCCCCAAACACATTGGTAATGACATGTGTACTTTGCAGGCAAAACAAGCACGTTCAACAAAGAAGTCCGATGGCAATAAAGTACTACAACTCTACCTGTTGGGTCATTGCTTGGCAGGGAGTCACGCTGAAATGAGGGCAGTCGAGGAAGCCATCTCGAGGACTTTTGGTGAGCTTCACAATTCTGGAAGGATGGCAGCAAAAACTTCAAATCTTTCTACGAAAGAGGAAGAACTCAAGAAACTTTCTGGGATTAGGAAACCTGCCATGGTTTGCCAAAGCCATGTGGCTTGTGCTAGACACTGCTAGACTGTGATAGCGCTTTGTGATAGCGCTTTGCTATGCTTTGCTATGCTTTGCTGCAGGATTCTGTCAGATGAGTTGCGACTTCCTTTGTTTGCCTTCGAAGAGCCGAGTCCTCGGCATCGATTGACACGAGTGATGACAAAACTGACACACAAATGAAAGGACCGGATAACCCCACATGCCAACTTCTTCCAACAAGCAGCAAAAGAAAGGTAAAGATGGCATGGGGAAAGAAGGAAAGAGAAAAGAGATGGTGAAGGATTGGTGTGGAGCAAGTTGTGTGTGGAAGAGTAAGTGTGAGTACGGTGTGTGGTGATAAGTTGTGTGTGAGGTGTGTTGTGTGTGTGTGTGCGTGCAGAAGTTGTGACAGGGAAGGAAGGAAAAACAAATGAGGTGGTGAAAAGGATCGAGAAGTAAAAACAGTTGTGTGGATAAAGTTCTCTATACGTATGTATCAGCCGCATGCGCGTTCTTTTTCCCACAGAACATGATGTTCAGGTACGGCAGCATCTGCGCGATGACGTCGGTACCTGGCAGAGAACAACACAAAACAACGGCCTGTCATTGGTGTTAAGACACGGCGACATTATCATGAAGACTGCCAGTTTTGGAATCACAGACGGATAACAGACATGGTGTCAACGGCCCAGCACCTTAAGTGCCACGCCTGCCACGCAAAGTGACGGTGGATGCCTCCAAGTGCTGTGCCTGCCACGCAAAGTGACGGTGGATATCGCCAAGTGCCACGCCTGCCACGCAAAACGCCGCGGCGCCACGGCGCCACACCTAAAACCAAGCGCGCCACCAAAGCCAGCCCAATGCCATGCGTGCCACGCCTGCCACGCAAAGTGCAGCTACATGTCTCCAAGTGCTGTGCCTGCCACGCAAAGTGCAGCTACATGTCTCCAAGTGCTGTGCCTGCCACTCAAAGTGCAGCTACATGTCGCCAAGCGCCACGCCTGCCACGCAAAACGCCGCGGCGCCACGGCGCCACACCTAAAACCAAGCGCGCCACCAGAGCCAGCCCAATGCCATAAGTGCCTTCCACGCAAAGTGACGGTGGATGTCACCAAGTGCCGCATGCGCGTTTTTTTCCCACAGAACATGATGTTCCGGTACGGAAGCATCTGCGCGATGACGTCAGTACCTGGCAGAGAACAACACAAAACAACGGCCTGTCATTGGTGTTAAGACACGGCGACATTATCATGAAGACTGCCAAAACTGACGGATAACAGACATGGTGTCAACGGCCCAGCACCTTAAGTGCCACGCCTGCCACGCAAAGTGACGGTGGATGTCTCCAAGTGCTGTGCCTGCCACGCAAAGTGACGGTGGATATCGCCAAGTGCCACGCCTGCCACGCAAAACGCCGCGGCGCCACGGCGCCACACCTAAAACCAAGCGCGCCACCAAAGCCAGCCCAATGCCATGCGTGCCACGCCTGCCACGCAAAGTGCAGCTACATGTCTCCAAGTGCTGTGCCTGCCACGCAAAGTGCAGCTACATGTCTCCAAGTGCTGTGCCTGCCACTCAAAGTGCAGCTACATGTCGCCAAGTGCCACGCCTGCCACGGTAAACGCCGCGGCGCCACGGCGCCACACCTAAAACCAAGCGCGCCACCAGAGCCAGCCCAGTGCCATAAGTGCCACGCCTCCCACGCAAAGTGCAGCTACGTGTCTCCAAGTGCTGTGCCTGCCACTCAAAGTGCAACTACATGTCGCCAAGTGCCACGCCTGCCACGCAAAACGCCACGGAGCCACACCTAAAACCAAGCGCGCCACTAGAGCCAGCCCAATGCCATGCGTGCCACGCCTGCCACGCCAGAGTAAGTTGTGTGACGACAAGTTGTGTGTGAGCAAGTGGTGTGTTGACAAGTTGTGTGTGAGCAAGTTGTGTGTGAGTAAGTTGTGTGACGACAAGTTGTGTGTGAGCAAGTGGTGTGATCACAAGTTGTGTGTGAGCAAGTTGTGTGTGAGCAAGTTGTGTGTGAGTAAGTTGTGTGACGACAAGTTGTGTGTGTGAGCAAGTGGTGTGATGACAAGTTGTGTGTGAGCAAGTTGTGTGTGGACAAGTGGTATGATGACAAGTTGTGTGTGAGCAAGTAGTGTGACGACAGTCGCCATGTGAGCAAGTTGTGTTGTGGGACAAGTTGGGTGAGGACAAGTTTTGGGTGAGCCGTTCACGCCTAGTAAGTTTCGTGACTACATTGGTGTGCGAGCAGTGGTGTGATGACAAGTTGTGCGTGAGCAAGTTGTGTGTGAGTAAGTTGTGTGACGATAAGTTGTGTGTGAGCAAGTGGTGTGATGACAAGTTGTGTGTGAGCAAGTTGTGTGTGAGTAAGTTGTGTGACGACAAGTTGTGTGTGAGCAAGTGGTGTGATGACAAGTTGTGTGTGAGCAAGTTGTGTGTGGACATGTGATGACAAGTTGTGTGTGAGCAAGTGGTGTGACGACAAGTTGTGTGTGAGCAAGTTGTGTGTGGACAAGTGGTATGATGACAAGTTGTGTGTGTGTGTGAGCAAGTGGTGTGACGACAAGTTGTGTGTGGACATGTGATGACAAGTTGTGTGTGAGCAAGTGGTGTGACGACAAGTTGTGTGTGGACATGTGATGACAAGTTGTGTGTGAGCAAGTTGTGTGTGAGCAAGTGGTGTGATGACAAGTTGTGTGTGAGCAAGTTGTGTGTGTGTAAGTTGTGTGACGACAAGTCTGCCATGTGAGCAAGTTGTGTGTGGACAAGTTGTGTGTGGACAAGTTGTGTGAGGACAAGTTGTGTGTGTGTGTGAGAGCAAGTTGCGTGTGAGTAAGTTTTGTGTGGACAAGTTGTGTGAGGACAAGAGACGACGGGAGGAGGCGGACGGACGGCGGGATACAGAACCAAAAACAAGAACCCCACACAAAGATGTGGGGAAAAAATTGAAATGCCTTATGTTTGAAAAATACATACAAAATCATACAATTACAAATAATCATAAATATATAATCACAAATATATATATATATTATATATATTACTCAAAGAACAATATCATGTGGAAGGTCCTGGGAGGTACAGTCCGGAGTGTCATGAGTCCGTCGTACCCCTGCAAAGCTTGATGTCAAGCCGAAGGTGCGATCTAGATTCAAGCACACAGCAGTCCCTGCAACGCAATGCATTTCTACGGTTCACAATGTTCACAATGCTCCTTTTCTATTTTTTCCGCCTTTTGAGGACTCAAAACAAACTCTCTTACTCCATGGCCACCAAATGGAGACAACCACCAATCCAAAAAAGCGCGTTCTCAGCTAAAATGTGCCATTTTTATCCATTTTATGTCAAGTTAGAGAAGGGCTCTTGATCCGCGCTGTAGCCTTGAGATGCCCATAGATGCCCTATATGAAGTATTGTCTTAACATGTCTTAACTGCAAGGATGCTTGCAAATCCTGTGCAGTTTATTGCAGCTTCATATTCAGGCGAGGTGGCAGCTTCGCTGACATATTTGACCCGCTTCTTGGAGGCGTGAACACTGCCCGTTTCTTGCAACAGTGCAAACATTGAGGATTATGAAAGCAAATACTGCCCTTCAGAATCTCTAGTCATCATTCTGGAGATATTTGGAAATCAATACAGTGTAATCGAAGGAAGTTTAGAAGTCAAACTTCCGACAATATGGACAGATGAAAAGCAGAGATGGGCAGAGTCAGAGAAGAGAAGCGAAGAGAAGACAGATGAGAGAGTGAAAAATTGCACGCCGTTGTGGCGCGAAGCACATTTCCAAGTCAAAATGTACAAGACACCTCAGCTTCGTAGCGTTTTTAGAAGTTGCGATGCCGAAAAAGTGCACGCCGTTGCGGCGCGAAGCACATTTTAAAGTCAAGATGTACAAAACACACCATGCTCGGACCACTTTTGGAAGTTGAGATGTCGAAAAAGTGCACGCCGTTGTGGCGCGAAGCACACTTCGAAATCAAAATGCACAAAACACACCATGTTCGGACCACTTTTGGAAGTTGAGATGTCGAAAAAGTGCACGCCGTTGTGGCGCGAAGCACATTTCCAAGTCAAAATGCTAAAAACACCATGTTCGGACTTTTGGACGTTCAGATGTGCTTTCGCGTGGCAGGCGCAAGGGATTGTCAAAAGTGAGCAAAACGTGAGGGTTTTGTTGCATGTCCAAAAACCGATGGCAGGCGTGGGACATTTGAAGAGGATCTGCAAAGATGCAGTTTCCGTGGCAGGCGCAATACAAGAGACATGTTTATCAGAGATGTTAGGAGGTCCGGGCGCTGATTTCCTGAGAGGGGTTGCATTTTGGAGCATCAGATCTTCAGGTTTGCTGAGATGATTTTGCGTGACAGGTGCAGCACTTCGTATGACCTGGCATCACTTTTTCATGGCAGGGGCAGTAGTTTAGACAGGTGGAGTCGAAAAATCGCAAAACGTATTGGTACGAGGCCGTCAGCTCTGCACTCAACTTTCCATTTTTGAAGGAAGTCTCGCCGAATTGCTTCGTTTTTGATGTTGTCAACTTAAAAAGTGAGGAAGTCTCGCAGAATTGCTGCGTTTTTGATGTTGTCAAGTGCAATAAATTGAGGAAGTCTCACTGAACTGCTGCGTTTTGATGTTGTCAAGTTCAAAAACTGAGGAAATCTCGCAGAATAGCTTCGTTTTCAAGCTTGCAGATAGATAGATTAGATAGATTAGATAGATAGATAGATAGATAGGTAGATAGATAGATAAATAGATAGATACATAGATAGATAGATAGACAGACAGACAGACAGATAGATAGACAGACAGACAGACACAGAGAGAGCGAGAGAGAGATAGATAGATAGATAGGTAGATAGATAGCTAGCTAGATAGATAGATAGACAGATAGATAGACAGACAGACAGACAGACACAGAGAGAGCGAGAGAGATAGATAGATAGATAGGTAGATAGATAGATAGCTAGCTAGATAGATAGATAGACAGACAGACAGACACAGAGAGAGAGAGATAGATAGATAGATGGATAGATAGATAGATTTAGATAGATTTAGATAGATATAGATAGATTTAGATAGAAAGATTTAGATAGAGACAGATAGAGATAGATTGAGATAGATAGAGATAGAGATAGATAGAGATAGGTAGAGATAGATAGAAATAGATAGAGATAGATAGATAGATAGATAGACAGACAGACAGACACAGAGAGAGATAGATAGATAGATAGATAGCTTGATAGATTGATAGATTGATAGATTGGTAGGTTGGTAGATTGAGAGATTGATAGATTGATCGGTTGATAGATAGATAGATTGATTGATTGATTGATTCATTGATTGACTGTTTGATAGATTGACAGATTGATAGATCGATCGATCAACAGATAGATAGATAGATACATAGCTAGATAGGTAGGTAGGTAGGTAGTCAGAGAAAGAGCGAGAAAGAGAGAGAAAGAGAGGAGACCTCAACCACCTTTCAGTCCATCAGTGGCTTCGCTCTGCCGTCCGTCCTATAGGTTTCCTATTTTTGAAACTTCCGCCACCGCCTTGCGCGGTACTACTGGTACTCTGTAAAATACAGTTCTAATATGTTATTCTAGCATGCTCCAATCATTATGAAGAATTTGAAGGAGGGGCAAGGGGCTCCTAGTGGACCTTGGGGCAGTGGCACTTCACTTGCAGGGCCCAACGTGCTTGCCGTTGGTGATTCGAATCTTCGGGTTCTCGGCCTACAATGGTCACAGATCGTCACAGATCGTCACAGATCGCAGTTTGATGCAGTTTGTGTATTCCTGTTATGCGAATTTATGCGATCTAAATTTGAATTTGCTCAGTTTGCTCCCAGATTGCTCCCAATGCAAAAGTGTCCCCTCCGTTGAAGAAATGCTGCACCCCATGATCAGGAATGACAAGGCATTTCGTCAAGTTTTCCTCGTTTCGAGAGAGAACTCCATTGAAGCATGGCATTGATTTCCTTCATATCCAGTTTGGGATTCTAGGTTTGCATCATAGCTTTAACCTTTGTATGTGTACATATGTGTACGTAGGTGTACGTAGGTGGTTTTGAAAAGGTTTTAGCAGAACTGTTGCAAAGGTGGCTGCGAGCGTCACACCTATGAACAGCTGTGAACCGTTTGATGAAGCAGTGGGAATCTTCGCAGGGCTCAAGGACAGCTGTGAACACATTGAAGGATGGTCCAGTCTGACAGGTCAAGCTATGTGACGATGACTGTGTCATACTCTATCTATCTATCTATCTACCTATCTATCTATCTATCTATCTATATATATATATACGTACGTCTATAATTATAGACATATGTTGTCTAGTTTTTTCTCGCTCTATTCGGCATTCTGACACACCATCATTCGAAAGCCTGGATGAGGACATGCCAGTGCATCAAAGTGCAGAATTTGACAACCAACACAACCTGCAGATGCCCACAACTGAGCGGTTCTGGTGTGCTGCGATGCCCAATTCAGCAAATGCAAATGTAGCAAGTTAGTGGCCTTTTTAGAAGGTGTAATTGCTGGAATCAGGTTGGCAATCCAACCAGGATGGAACGAACAAGGTCTCGACATGTCTGTACATGTTTGGGTTCGTCAAGACATCAAGAAATGTGTGCATTTTAGCAGCTTTGGCCTTGCCCAATGCCAGACGTGGATCCGTCCTTCGCTCGCATCAGGATAATTTTCGAGGACCACAGCCTGCTATCATTTGTGGTACTGATATCCAAGATTCTTGTCCATCTCCCATCTCCCATCTCTTCTGTCTCGTCCATGCTGCCTGTAAATACCAAAGGATGGTATTCTTCTAGTTTTTTTTTGGTTTTCTTTTAAGATTTGTTTTGTTGTTCAGTCTGGGGCAGTTTTTCCTTGTTTTTGCTGCACTTGGCTTCATTTTGGCTTCACTTTGGCTTCACTTGGCTTCACTTGGCTTTTGGCGTTTGGCCTCGGCTTTTGGCTTTTGGCTTTGGCTTCACTTGGCCCTTGGCTTTTTGTTTTTTGGCTTTTGGCTTTTGGCGTTGGCTTCACTTGGCTCTTGGCTTTTTGGCTTTTTGGCTTCACTTGGCTTTTTGGCTTCACTTGGCTTTTGGCTTTGGCTTCACCTGGCTTTTGGCTTTGGCTTCACCCGGCTTTTGGCTTTTGGCTTTTGGCGTTGGCTTCAATAGGCTCTTGGCTTTTTGGCTTCACTTGGCTTCACTTGGCTTCACTTGGCTTCACTTGGCTTTTGGCTTCACTTGGCTTCATTTGGCTTCACTTGGCTTTTGGCTTTGGCTTCACCTGGCTTTTGGCTTTTGGCTTTGGCTTCACTTGGCCCTTGGCTTTTTGTTTTTTGGCTTTTTGGCTTCACTTGGCTTCACTTGGCTCTTGGCTTCACTTGGCTTTTGGCTTCACTTGGCTTTTTGGCTTTTTGGCTTCACTTGGCTTTTGGCTTTTGGCGTTGGCTTCACTTGGCTCTTGGCTTTTTGGCTTCACTTGGCTTCACTTGGCTTTTCGGCTTCACTTGGCTTCACTTTGCTTCACTTGGCTTTTGGCTTTGGCTTCACCTGGCTTTTGGCTTTTGGCTTTGGCTTCACTTGGCTCTTGGCTTTTGGCCTTTTTGGCTTTCTGGCTTTTTGGCTTTTTGGCTTCACTTTGGCTTTTGGCTTTGGCTTCACCTGGCTTTTGGCTTTTGGCTTTGGCTTCACTTGGCTTTTGGCCTTTTTGGCTTTCTGGCTTGTTGGCTTTTGGCTTCACCTGGCTTTACGAATCCCTAAACAAATCGTCTTTTGGCTTTTGGTTTTTCTCTTTTGGCTTTATTTTTTGGTTCTTGGGCTTGTTGGTGTTTGGCTTTTTGGCTTCTGGTTTTTGGCTTTTAGCATTCGCTTCACTTCGCATTTTGCATTTGGTTTGTTGGCTTTTTGGCTGTTTGCCTTTGGCTTGTGCGAAAGGAATGAAGACCCTATTAATAACTGTCCGAGATAAATCGATAGTTAAATAGGTAGATAGAGATAGATAGATAGATAGATAGATAAATAGATAGATAGATAGATAGATACATAGATAGATAGATAGATAGATAGATTTAGATAGATTTAGATAGATTTTGATAGATTTAGATAGATTTAGATAGATTTAGATAGATTTAGATAGATTTAGATAGATTTAGATAGATTTAGATAGATTTAGATAGATTCAGATAGATTCAGAAAGATTTAGATAGATTTAGATAGATTTAGATAGATTTAGATAGATTTAGATAGATTTAGATAGATTTAGATAGATTTAGATAGATTTAGATAGATTTAGATAGGTTTACATAGATTTAGATCGATTTAGATAGATTTAGATAGGTTTAGATAGATTTAGATAGATTTAGATAGATTTAGATAGATTCAGGTAGATTTAGATAGATTTAGATAGAGATAGATAGAGATAGATAGAGATAGATAGAGATAGATAGAGATAGATAGAGATAGATAGAGATATAGAGAGATAGGGAGATAGATAGAGGGATAGAGAGATAGAGAGATAGATAGATGGATCGATTGATGGATTGATGGATTGATAGATTGATAGACGGCTAGATGGCTAGATGACTAGATGGCTAGATGGATAGATGGATAGATGGATAGATGGCTAGATGGATAGATGGATAGACGGATAGACGGATAGATCGATAGACAGATAGATAGATAGATAGATAGAGATAGAGATAGAGATAGAGATAGATCGATTGAGATATAGATAGATTGAGATATAGATAGATTGAGATATAGATAGGTTGAGATATAGATAGATTGAGATATAGATAGTTTTACATAGATATAGGTAGATTTACATAGATATAGATAGATATTATATAGATAGATATAGATAGATTTAGATAGATATAGATAGATATAGATAGATATATAGATAGATTTAGATAGATATAGATAGATATAGATAGATATAGATAGATATATAGATAGATATAGATAGAGATAGATAGATAGATATAGATAGATATAGATAGATATAGATAGATAGGGATAGATGAAGATAGATATAGATCGAGATAGATCGAGATAGATAGATATAGATAGATAAATATATATAGATATATAGATAGATATAGATAGATATAGATATAGTTTAGATATATAGATAGATATAGATAGATATAGATAGATATAGATAGATGTAGATAGATATAGATAGATATAGATAGATATAGATAGATATAGGTAGATATAGATAAATAGAGATAGATAGAGATAGATAGAGATTGATAGAGATAGAGATAGATAGAGATAGATAGAGATAGATAGAGATAGATAGAGAGAGATGGAGAGAGATAGAGAGAGATAGAGAGATAGATAGATAGATAGGTAGGTAGATAGATAGATAGATAGGTACTGGTAGATAGATAAATAGATAGGTAGGAAGGTAAATACAAAGATAGGTGCATAGATAGGTAGATAGATACAAAAGAAGCACAGGTGCCGATGGAAACAGCGGGAAAATTGATCGAAAGAAACGGAAAACGAGAAACACCAGAGAGTGATGGACGACGAACATACAGAAAACGCTGAAAACAACCATCGATGAAAACCATATACCAATGGATAAAAAACATAAAAATGGAATGAAAACACAAGTAAAAAACTTTAAATCGATGACAAGAGATAAAAAAACGATAGAAACCTTGAAACCAATGAAAAATGAAAGACAGCAGCCTCGACGAAATAAGGAAAATGATAGGAAAATGAAAGAAAACTAATGGAAAATGAAAAAAACTGATGGAAAATGAAGGAAAACTGATGGAAAATGAAGGAAAACTAATGGAAAATGAAGGAAAACTATTGGAAAATGAAGGAAAACTAATGGAAAAATGATGGAAAACTAATAGCAAACCAAAAAAAACATTTTTAAAAAAAACTTAAAAAATCATCACCCGTTCAACAAGGAAAGAGATCGGGTGAGAGCACACGCTTCAGCACAGTGTTCCCAGATTGAGGAGTGTCGAAGCATGTCGAAGTTCACATCACTTCCTGTTCAGGAGATTGTTGCAAAAGACGACACTTCCGCAGTCATTAGAATATTCCCGGAAACTTGGATGCACAATGATTCAGCAATATGCAGCATGTTTAAGGTTTGCAGGACGTTTCCCGTCTAGCTTGTCCACAGGCTCACTATGACTCACTAGAACCTGCAAGATGAAGATTTTTGTGTGCGAATTAATTTCGCTACTGAAGCTTCAGACTTTTGCGTTGCTTGCATTCAACAGCCATTGCAGTTCATTGAGACCACGTCTCATTGGCTCATATAAGCACCTGATTTTGTGGCCAAAAATTTTGAATCATTGAGGCCGCATTAAAGGATACATGTCGAGACCTCGTCTTTCCTGTAGACCGTCTGCATAGACCTAGTGATTCATTTGCTGCTTCAAGTTGCTTAGGTTGAATATGTTGCAATGATTCGGAATGTAGACACAGTGTTGGCAAAGGCCTCAATCTCCAAGTGGATGATCCTCTTCAATGGCAGATGTTCCCGCTCGCTCCACAGTTCTCCAAATTTCGGTAGCTGAACTTTGCTTTCCAGAGAAAGTTTTGGATGTCAGATATTTTTAGGATTTTTAGGAAATATTTGTTCAATATGTTTCATCCTGTTTCCACGTTTGACACGCTCTGATGCATGAGGGATGATGAAGGCGACCTGAATATTCCTAAACAATACAGTATGGTGCCTTTATTTGATTCCTACACTACTAGCTACAGGCTATGAATTTGGTATAAATAATCATGTATAGTCTGGTGCTGACTCTTGCAGCACACCCTTCATCATGCATCCTATTTGTATTTCATCTTCCTTAGCTCATTTGCCAAACCTGAACCCCTCCCCAAACCCCCATGACCAGAGAATTCTTTTGGACACCTTTCTGTCGTGTGACGCATGACTTTTCTTCGATTGCTGGACTGTACAATATTGTGTATACAGTCCGTGCGTATTTGGGGCGAATTTGCTCCTGAAAGTTACGGATCCAGGTCCAGGTGGGGCAAAGTTTGCGTGCACGCGCACAGAGTCCGACTCTTGTACATGTAACATCATGCAACATATGTAACAAACCAGGCTCGCTTCATCTCGCTTCTACACATCGGACCATCATCAGACCTTCAGTGCGCACCTAGCAGCTCGACTTAGGGAGAACGGCCCGAAGGTGGAGAGCGCGTCTACTCACACACACATATATATATAATATACGTATATACATATATATATATATATATGGCTGTGAGTCAAAACGTTTTGGTATTGAACAGGTACTCGTGGATATCCCGTTCAATACCCCGTTCAATACCCTATTGAACAGAAGGGTCCCCATCGTTCAATACCCCCCGTTCAATACCCCGTTCAATACCCTTGTTCAATACCCTTGTTCAATAAATATACAGCTTCAATTCTAGGTACTTTTTGCACAGCACCCTGCACAGCACCTTGGCCAGACTTCGCCACCGCAGTCTGGACAGCACCCTGCACAGCACCCTGCACAGCACCCTGCACAGCACCCTGCACAGCACACTATGGGCTTTCCAGCTCCGTTGCCCAGCTATGCCTCCAAAGTCGGTGGGATGTTTGTTTAGGAAATGCCCTCCGTTCAATACCCCCCGTTATCCCCCCGTTCAATACCTCCCGTTCAATACCCCCGTTCAATACCCTATTGAACAGAAGGCTGCCGCATATCCACCGGGGACCGGGGGTTTTGACTCACAGCCATATGTTAATATTATATACATATATAGTATTGTATAGATAATTATATATATTAATATATTATATAGTTCAGTTACATGCAGTTGCTGCCTGCAACCGCCTGAAATACTTTTATCAAAGAATGTTTCGGAAGAAACGTTTGAGTTACGAATGAATTGCAGGACAGTAGGTACGTCAGTGGGACAGTAGATCAGTACTATAGGTGCAGCAGGCCACTAGACTACCAGATACTGGCAGATTAGTGGAGCAGAAGATTAGGAGATCAGTAGGACAGTAAATCAGTAGCGTGCGACAGTATAAACACTACAGAAACACTACCGTAGATGGACGAATTATTCAAACCCTTATACATAGAGCAACCCCCCTCACCCCAAATATCAATGTGATTTTCTTGTTTGGTTGTCCATCTACTGTAGGAGAGTAGGAAGGACAATGGGCCAGTAGATCTGTAGTAGACTTAGATGAGGAGATCGGCAGATCAGGGGATTGGTAGATCAGATTGAATGGCTGTGGAAGGAGTGGCTTCGTGAAGATTGCCGCTGGGGATGCAGCGAAATGGGAGGGTGCCTGCGGGTCCGCAGGGGAGGTTGTTTGTCCGGCGCTTGCGGATATGGTTGGGGTTTGGTCCAAATACAGAAGTTCGCATGATACCTTCATCTCTATGGTTTCACGTGGCACTACGGTTGTTGCAGATCACAGTGGAATGGTTGCGGAGGTTGTGCCGGCTGCGTCAAGGTTGTTGGCAGAAATGTGGCGCAGTGATAGTGCATGTCTACGCCACCTGTCTCTGCGGCCGGTGGCCGTGAGAGTCTATTGTACTTGACATTGTACTTGATTTATCTTGATATCTGGATCTATCTTGATTTATTGTTGGCCATTGTTGGCCTTGGGAATGGTGACCCATGCGACTGCTATGATCCCTGGCGAGCGTGCACTAGGTCAGTAGATCATAGATCAGTAGACAGCAGCTCAGGAGATCGGGATATGAGTACACAGTAGACCAGGTGATGAGTAGACGGTAGATCAGCGAATCACTTAGGACAGTAGATCAGTAGACAGGAGAACTACAGCAAGCTTGCGAGCCACATTGACATGTTCATCCAATCATCCAGTCATCCAGTCATTCATTTATCCATTCATCAATTCATCCATCCATGCATGCATGCATTCGTTCCGTTCCGTTCCATTCCATTCCATTCCATTCATTCCTTCATTTATTCATTACTCATCCATTCATTCAGTCAGTCTTCTAGTTTATGCCATTTCATGCCATTTCATGCCATTTCAACGTAGTTTCCATTCAAAGCAATTTTCGATGTGTATATGTCTATATATATATACACTATATAATATGATTGTCAGTCACCTCACGTTCCTGGTTCACACCAACTGTCACTGACAAGACTCTTCCTGTAGGTTCCTCTCTCACTATGACTCTATGCTGTTTTCAAAATGTCCGCCCCGCCTCTTGCGGGGACTACTGGTCTACACTGTTGCAAATCACAGCGACCAAACTGAACTGAGAATTCAAAACCATCAATCACCTACAGTCTCCCACTCCCAAGTGTACCAGATCTTGCACATTCTTGCACTCACACATTTGCAGCGCAGGATGACTGCAGGATGCGTGTAAAGGCAAAACATGGCGACAGACAAAGGATGTATGTGACCTCTTAGTGTGTTGCACTGTGTTTTATTGGATTTCTCATGTGCAATATTATGTTGTATTCATTCGTACAATGGACTGGAGCGCGTAAAAGCTAAAGTTATTAGAGTTGTTGATGTTCCTGCAGTTCTTTTAAACTAAGGCGCGACACTGGACTTGGATCTCTGAAGCCAACTCCTGAGTGTGTCTGATCGTTTCTGTCCATTTGTGTGCATTGCCGTCGATTCCTGTCAGATATCAAATATCGATAAATATCGTCACTTGAGGATTTATATAACGCCAGCCGATGTCAGAAGCAGACAATGAAGAGCCAAAATACATCAAAATACTATCAGTTGCATTCATTCGTTTGCTGTCATTTACCCACATCAGGAGTACAGCCAGGACTCCGTAAAGGTAAGTGTGATAAGAGCAAAACAAGACATGCTGGAATTAATGGGTTTATCGGAATCATGATCCGGCTTCCCGGAGGCACATGCTGGACAGATTCACACTTCAGGCAATACTTCATCAGAATCATACATATGAATCATGCATATCATATAATATCATATAATCATATATACTTCATTGGTTGAACATGTTTTATTATGTTTATTTGCCTCAGCCTGCCATTTTAAGAAACTTTGCTTTGGAGGTCTGCCACTTGTGAAGGTCTGGAGATCATCCTGACTCATATGTACCCATATATGTAGGCCAAAAGCTGTCCTTACTTCATGGTTTCAGTCTCTCCGTGAAGATGCACGTACGGGCAAATGTCTTCAAACACCATTCCGGATTAATTAAATGCACAAAGTTCCCCAGGTGCTATCCAAGGTCAACTTCTGCGAATAGTCCCGGGTTGTCTTGTACAGATAAGGCAGCTTAGAGAGGCTGAACCATGTTCAACGAACTGTTCAAAAGTTTAAATAGTTTAAAGATGCTTTCGAGATCTTTCGAGATTGTTGATATTAGGTGGAGCGACACGCTTTAGTCACTTTAGTCTTTAAGTTTGAGATCGTTCACACCTGCATCCTGTAGCTCTCCTTGCGACCTGTCCTCAGTGTTCGCAACACTCAGGCCCGCGAGCGGGGCTAGCACTGAATCCGCCACAGGAGTACCGATTGGGTTTATATGAGCCGCTCTCAGAACTTGCACTGCCAACTAAGTTCACATCGAGTGAAAGTTGAGCAATGATGATCAACAATGATCAATGATGATCAATGATGATGAACCATCTTTGCTTTGGTCATTTTAGGAGCATATTCTCGGAGGAATGGATCTGACCCGTGCAGTATCGTAATTCTTTCCTTTGCGGTATGACAAGTGAAAAACTAATGGAGCGGAATAGCAGTGAAAGTAGCAGTAGTGACTGTATTTGCTTTTGACAGGGGTAAGGCTTCAAGGCCCGATCTGAGATTCTGCCTGCAAAGCACGACCGACCCTTGCAAAGATCAAGCATAGCAGGGACACATGCATGATGACATGCAAAATCAATCATGATCATGCATGTACTGTGTATATATATAATACATATAAATACACGCGTATTCTATGTTATACACGTGTTTACTCAGTTGTGTATGTAAATGCATGGAAACATGTGGTGTATATGCAACATTATATTATATTACATTATATAATATTATATTATAATATTATATTATATTATATAATATTATATATATAGTATTTATATTATACATATGTTTTATATTTAAATTATAATATATTATATATATATATATATTATATATATTATATATTATATATATTGTATATATTGTATATATTATATATATATATTATATATATTATATATATTATATATTATATATTATATATTATATATTATATTTATATATTATATATTATATATTATATATTATATATTATATATTATATATTATATATTATATATTATATTATATATATTATATATATATATAATATTATATATATTATATATGTATATACATTATATGATATTTATATACATATATATATATATTTGTTATGTATGATTTGTATATAATATATATTTTTGTTTATATATTATGTATTTGATATTATTTTTTATATTATCATATTTTTGATTATATGTATATGTATTATATTTAGCAGTATATTATATATAGTAGTATATATATATATATCATAGTATATATAATAGTATATATATAATAACATATATAGCGACGTACATATACTTAGAACATCAAATTTACCACTACTTAGAACATCTCCTTGATTTTTGCACACTTAGAACATTAAAACACACATAGACTTGCAGTGATACTCATTCCTCAGTGCACACTCCATGTGATTTGTTTCAACCCTTTTACCACTCAAAGAGCAAACCCTGAACCATTCAACCAGGAAACATCGCGCATGGCTTATAATTCCCCTCTTGAACATATTGGCGCCAACCAAAGCCCACCTGCGCCAGATGTCTTTGCACAAATGGCCCAATGAAGGAATCCTTCTGACCTCAAGACCTGGGACACTCGATGCCAATGTAGCATCAGCCAGCACACACACACAAAGAATATCCAGGCATATATCCAGGACAAAAAAATAAAGATAAAATTTGGACAGGTTGGGCCGGGAATCATTTGTAATTGCACTTGTTCCATTGTTCCCCAGATAGCGTCAGCATGCGTCGGCTATAGGCTACTATAGGGTTCTTGCTTCTCTATGTAGGGGATCCTGATCAACGAAAATTTTGCCGCTGCAGACTTCTTGTTTTCCAGTTGTCTCCCTGCATGATCGCCGCCTTATCTCCCGGCCTCGTCTCCCTTCATGATCGCTGCCTTCGCTGCCGCTGCTGCCTTGTCTCCCAGTCTTGTCCCCCCACTCTCCCAGTCTTGTCTCTAAACTTGAACACTAACAAAAAAGATCTCATTGCTGTCTGGCGTCTATGCCGGTGTAATTTAAGAGTATTTAAGACATGAACCTTTGGTCAGGCTTTGTTTGCTGACGTATTCCAGTAGCAAGCGCAGACACAGGATGCGACTGCAATCTCAGGCCATACCATCGCTGCTGGAAATGATGCCCGGGTTTTGGCAAGTGGAGAGGCAGCCGTTATTGCGAAAGGGCGACTTTTGGGCGATTCGGAACAAATTTATATGAGAGTCTTTGGCATTGGTATATGAAATTGAGATAAATCGAGTGTTGTAGTGTTTGCGCTTCTTTCAGGTCAGAGCTAGTTGTAGACTCTCGTGGTGACAGCTTCACCTTGTTTTCTGTCAAAGGTCCTTCAGATCGAATTGCAGCATCCATTGCTCCGCAACACAGAGTATGCTGGGAAATCTCAGTTTGCTTGAAGTCGTCACGCCTCAGACCTGCTTTGCATGCTTGACCATTATCATCCAGACATGGATGAAAAGAGCCAAAGAGTTACAATGTGATTTATAAAGTGAATATATAAATATGCCGCATATGCCTGTAAGATCTTGCAAGATGCTTCAAGTCTTGTTCAAATCTTGGCATCTCAAGCAACTCAAGCATCTTGACATATCTTGACAATCGTCCAATGTTGCGAGATGTTGCGAGGTTGTAGTGCTTCCACCACGAGTGGTGAAAGCTGCCATGGGAAGCCCAACCCCTGGAAGATTTGCATCGTACAGATTCGTAGAGGTGGTACAAACAACATGCCTTGACGAGAATGCTAGAGATTGCTAGAGCAAGGGCATCGAATCTGGATGACTTTGAAGTCAGTTCTATACAAACCTCGTCAAATCTTGGACGTTCTGAGGCACCAAATTTCCTGGTGCGCTTTGGGAGGTTGCTGCCTAAGTTACGTGCAACATACATTGGAGAGGAGCATCAACAACCAAAACGGAGACAGAATTAAAGCACGGAAATAGAAGCAAGAGAATGCGCAAAGAGCACCAATGCAGAAAGAGATGGGCGACAATGGACCCAACGGAAGGAAGCACCGATGAAGACGAGAAGCCGATTACATGCCGCATATTTGTGAATACTGCATGTTTTGGGCTATCATGATATGATTATGTGAGTTGATGAGATTTAAGCAAAGCAAGTTTAGCATAGTTTAGATATGTTTAGAACTGTTTAGATGAGAAACTTGTGAGTTATCAACAAGTGCCAATAGACAACCTTGACTCATCAAATCAATAACTCAGCAGCAAGTCACTATATTCAATTACTTTGCTACGTCACTCACTCGCCACTTGCTTCACTAGATCAGGGCCATAGAGAACAAGTGTGTGAGACAATCATCTAGTTTTGCACATTTTTGCAGAGAACAAGTGTGCTTGGAGGTTCGAAATGGTTGGCTGCTTTCAGCTTTGTGGCTCGTGGGGTTTGTGTTTGAGGGGCGCCGCATCGCAAGGAAGAGCACCTGGGTTAATGTAGCTGGGGCTGCGTGTGCTTTTTGCTGGCAATCGGGCATAAGGGGTTTGCGATTTGCTTTGACCAACGGCAGATAAGTAAGCACACTTCGACACCTGCACAAGGGGTACTGCTGCCTCGCCGGCTTGTGATGGCTTGTGTATATGAGGCAATGGCAGAACCAATTGTCACGGCCGCTACAAGGTTGTCAAATCGTCGTTGCCCGCGCCCTGCCAATGTGGAATGCCATGCTAGCATGCTGCCCAAATGGCTGAATGAGGCAGCTGAAGAGAAATAGCTTAGCGAAGAGGCAGCCTGCAGAAGAGACACACCAAATAGTTCCGAGAAGTGTCGCCCTGGAGCGAGGTACAGTAGCTCAGAGAAAAGTCGGCCAAGAGAAGAAGTACTCGTACGTGAAGCTCAGAGAAGGGTAGGACAAAGAAGGACTGGCTGAGGAGGGAGAGGGTTCAAGACGAAGGGAAAACTTGAGAACAGACATAGCGTAGCTGAGAAGAGGGGTGGTTGCTCAAAGATGTTCAAAGAGGAAGTAGCTCAGAGGATAGGCAGATCAGGGCACCACAACTTGGATGCTGCACCGCCAGCGGGACTGGTGGGCACCACTCATGGGAACATTTGAATCAAAATTCATGCGTTAGGGGTTGCTTATTTCTTTAAGTTTTGTGCAATCTTATCGCAACTGGTGCGTTAGAAGCCCATCAGTCCCACAGCCCACCAAGAGGCGCAGGGCAGTTGCACTACAAGTATTGATTCAGTCAACTCTATCGATTGTGAAATAGGGAAATGTCAGGCTACCCTGCACGCCGTGAGCTAGGTTCCAAGAATGTTTGACCTTCTAGTGTATACTGTATCCAGAATGAACGGTAACATGCAGAGGGCTATGAAGAAGTGGAATTGTGCGCCGTGCAAAGTTGAAAAAACCAATGTCGTTAAGTGTGGTAAAAGATGGACAAGTCTCAAAAGGGAACGTAGTTGAGGTAGTCCATATCAGCTCTCTTCGAAGGTCTCGCCGTGTTTTAGGTGCTTTGCTGCTGTATTGATAAGTGCTGACACCCTCTGAACCCAGATAGGTGTTCAGATTTATATGGTTCTTGAGTCTGATGCTCAGGGATGGCCCAATGAAGAAGGCC
This sequence comes from Cladocopium goreaui, assembly GCA_947184155.2. Taxonomy (NCBI): domain Eukaryota; class Dinophyceae; order Suessiales; family Symbiodiniaceae; genus Cladocopium; species Cladocopium goreaui. The sequence continues at coordinate 311,128 of CAMXCT020006671.1, read as the reverse complement.
AAGGAAACAAGGAGACATGCTTCGTTCGCCGCAAAGGGCTGCACAATGTGCTGCTTATATAATTTTTGTTTCATTGCAGGAGTATGTTTTCACAACTGGAATTCCTCGCGCCTCCAATGCCAGGCCGGTTCCCAGCCCATGTCATCTCAAATTCACAGTCCTTGGATGTCCTTGGCATATTTTGGCATCAGTTTGGCATCGATGTTCAGACTGCTTTGAGTCTTTCACAGGCTTTCTATTGCCGTGAGCATGCCACTCAGTTTTAGGCATTCCGAGAGAACACGTTGCACCGGGAATTCTGTTTTAGGATGTTTTAGGAAGACAATTGTTGCTAAGGTTGCAGTTCGGAGAAAGAGTGCGATCGCCAGCCCCTTCCTTGGTTCTCTCATTGTGCTAAGTCCTCCTAGGTTTCTAGGCTCTTGGGATTGGATGCCTCCTTTCTTTTGGCTACTCGCGCCTCGCCTTGCACGCATGTGTGCAAATTTGTTGTGTTCCAGTTGTTTGCCCACAAGTGTTCTATATTATAAAATGTATTAAAATGTTATATCGAATGCGGTGCTGCTTCAGATGATGGGAATATGGTGCAAACTTGAGCACACCCCGACCACTGCCAACAGAGTCTACGCCCTACGCCCGCTGTGTACCAAGTGTAGCTAAGAATCATATAGCAGAGTCTACTCCGAAACTTCCCCGTCAACCAAGCGCGTGACACAGGAGTCCATTTGATTCGCGTGCTGCAATATTATGAAATGCGTGTAACTGGTCAGATCCTACACAAAAGAACCACATTGCCTACCTTGCAGCCATTGGAATCATCCTTCCAGTACATGATATAAATTGTCATAAATTACTATAATTAAATCATTATAAATTGTTACAACTTATTATAAATAGATCATGATCTGATATTATGAACAATATGAACATAGATCTGAATGGTTTCATCATCACTCCAACACACCGTCGTGCTGGTCGACTGGATGAAGATGCCAAAATCCAGGCACGAATGAATGCGCCCTGAAGGAACACTTAGTGGCTGGGAAAAGTCAAGAAACTGATATGAGGAAGAAATTGGGAACGAAGCGTTTGATCTCTGGAACGGCAGTGGAAAAAGCAGCACACAGTCCGCCTTACCCGTCCATATCTGTCAAGGATAGGAATCTTATGAGAGAAAACAAGGCTTGATTTGGGGTTTTCGAAGTCTCAGCAAAAGCTACACATGGAAAGGTTACAGGCCAGCTTTGGGATTTGTTCGAGCAGGCCCCAGAATGATCTAGCACGATTTGGGGATATTTGGTGGCTGAAACGGTGTGCGCGAGCGGGTACTGTATCAGAAGTGTGTGTTGACAAGTACTTACTTAGGCTGCCGGCAAGGATTTGGTATATTTGTTTCTGGGTCTTCCGAAGCCTTGTCGATTTTTTCAAAGTTTGATTTGCGGCACTTCATCAAGTTCGTCTGTGTCAAGGAGAGCTTTGGTGAGTGAGCAGGGAATGCAGGACCTTGGCAAGTTCCGCAGTCAAGTAGGCAAATTAGGCAACAGAAAAAAACAGTTTCAGTCATCCAATCGGTCAAAGAGAAAGGTGGCTGACTAAAGAGCGCCACATTGTTCGAGGCACCTGTACCAAATGCCCAACGATGTCGCACACGTATGACCATGAAGAAACTTGAAGAAACTTATGCAGGATCTTGCGAGTCGAGCATTGTGCTTCGCAGCATGGTTCCGGTGCTTCCGCGACCCCATCTCACAGGCTGCCACACCGTCCATGAGAGACTGCCAAGGAATGTCAAGGCTGTAGAAGTCAGAGATGATTCAATCAGGGGTTTCAAGTTCTGGAGACGTTGGCTGATTCTGACACCGCACTGTTCATATGCCCTGTGCAGAAGCACTGCGAAACACCGTTGCCAAACATGTCCGGTGCCCTTTGCTTCTGTCCCATGTAGACAGAAGGTTGTCTTATGTTGTCTTCCATTTCGATGTAGATACAATGTAGATGCTGTCAAGGCTTTGGTGTGATGTGCATGGCCAATGGGTCGGGGGCCAACTTTTTTGGGTCAGCACAGTTCTGCACGCAAGGGGTATCCGTGCTATCCGTGCTACTGCAAAGTCCAAGGCAACATCATGGGCCCCAACTCATGAGGACGAGGCGCAAGTCGAGCGTTGCAAAAGACATGACAGTGACTCAGATTGATTCGAGCATATCTTGGACGGTATACTTTATTTTCACGTATCTTCATGTATTTGTGAACTAGTTTTGCCATTGAAGCACGCGCAAGCAGCAGACATTCACCATCATTCACCAATCATCTTCAGCAAATTTCAGCAATGAAAAGATATGAAAAGATATGAAAAGAAGATAAAAGAAGTGGAAATCTGCGCGGTCTGATCACCTCGCAGGAACTGCAGCTCAGCGGAATGCCTGGTCAAGCGGTCTCCGAGGTGCATGCCGATTCTGATCTGATTTGAGCGACAGGATGTGATTAGGCAATATTAGGCATCTCATGGCATCTCACACTTACATCACTTACTGTTGGGTTCAGCCTTAAACATTCCTACTCTTTCGTGCTGCAGCGTCAATGTCGGTTCTGGTACCGAATCATGGGGGGTGCAAGATGTGAAAGGGTTCATTGACAAGATGAGGTTAAACAAAGTTTGGTTCATGTGCATTTGGACATTGCCAGACATGTAGCGACATCCAAAGTTCACGCACGTTCACGGGATCTACTGTATATATATATATATAATTCTAATATTCTATATATTATATATATATATATTATTATATTATATTATATATACATATATTTAGGGTATCTAATACTACTGTACCATACTGTACCTATATTTGTCCGATTTATATCAACTGATGTTCTCGCTTCCACATCAAGACAAAATCGAACCAGTTCGATGCAGATACAATCGATTAGCTTGCCGTCGTGGGTCACTGCCTCAATGTGCAACATTGCTCTCCATCACTTGTACGTATCACTGCACTTTTAGGCCACAAGCAAAGACATTTTTTGGCGTAAAGTCCGCATCAGACATAAGCAATGCCCAAAGGGATTGCAGTGGACAAGTTGACGGATGACAAAACCTGTTAGGGTAATCCTTTAGTTTTTCGCGCAACCTCCAAATTGTCTTTGATTCTCCATGCAAGTTCTCAGCTGGATGTGGGGCATGCCGTGAAAGGCGCTACATGTTGCACAGCTGCTCCGTGCCAACTTGATCCAACTACTTGCGGCAACAGTACCAAAAATGAATAAAAATGATCTTGTTTGTTCTTTATCAATGTTCTTCACACCTCTGAGCATGAGCACCCCCGGAACCACAACCTTCCGCACCTATCCGCAACCACAACAGCCTCGGAACCTGCACCACCGAGACAATCCTTCAGCTGCACAAGGGACAGCCTACGCAACATACGAGATTATTCTACTGAAAATAATGTCGTATGGAGATCACATGAGATAACGTTTTCGTGTGGAGTTTCGGATCTGATGAATGCCATACTCGTCAATATCAAAATATGTTCTCTTGGCTGGCAACGACATATTTTTGCAACTTTCAACAATGTCGAAGCAAGAACAGCTTCTCAATGCACATTTTGTTTTTTGCCTTTCAAGTACCGTCTTTTTCTCTTGGGTTTTGTTGCTTCTTTGGCAAAACCTAATGAATAAGTTGTGTTTTTTTATACAATCAAATGTTAGGGACGCGCAAAAAAATAAGACAACTTCAGAAAAACGAGAACGAAACGAAGAAAAGCTATAAAAGTCAACGACAGCGTTCAGCTTGAAACAGGTTCGTTGTGAACAAGTGAACAAGGTTGAAGCCACAACGAAATGCTTCTGCAACTTTCGACAATGTCGATGCAAGCACAGCTTCTCAGTGCGCATTGGACTTTTCGCCTTTCAAGTGCCGCATTTTTCTCGTCTTTACTTTTGTTGCAAGTTTCTGTACAACATACTGTATTCTACTTCAGGTCCCATTTTACCTGTGCCATCCCAACCATGCGTTAGACTGGTGCACACGTGGTCTGGTGATTTCATGTGCAAGTCTGAGCTGATCGAAACTGCAGTATTTGCAGCAAGGAGGCTGCGCAAAAGCCTTGTATATTCCCTCCTTTATCATTGCACCTCTTGGCTTCCGGGACAAGACGCATCATTTTTAACACAGGGGGGCTTTACACTGTCGGGCTACATACAGCTACACAAACGGAACCAGCCCAGAATCTGGGCTGAGAACCCTTAGCCGGAGTAAAATGAATATGTCAAAAACAAATCCTCATGCAAGTGAATACACAAGCATTGTGACAGAGATTAAAAGATTGATGGTCAACAAACACATGAATGCACATTGCACAATACATCTTCATATGCGTACTGGTGCCGAGAAAAAAATGCTATATACCTCAGCTACAGCTAGTGTGCGCACCGGAGTCAAAAGAACATATGAATACATATGATACAAAATGCAGAGGCTCGTGCGCGACCCTGTACCATCATGTGCCTGCATAGAGGAGATCCGAGGGTCAGATGCCGCCTGAGACTGTGCCAAAGACAGGGATCGAAACGCAGACACAGATACACCGGTTGACGCAAAACAGCAGTCAGCACTACATCTAGCCGAGCTGCATTACATTGTGTGACGTTGCTCTTAATACGTTGCATCCGCGGAGGTGATGATGTACTCACAAAACACAGTGATTCTGCAATTGCTTGCTGATCTTACTGGCACCGCATGAGATATGTCTGCATCAGAGAGTGGCTTCTTCAAGTCATGGAGTCATGGTCCAACATTCTGCCTTTTATTAGTGTTTTTTTCCGATAGTTCAAGGCAAAACATTAGAAAATTTAGAAATATAATATAATAATAATAATATGTATATAAATATGATTATGTAATATGATGTAAATGAATATGTATGTATTTCAAATTCATGATTTTTCATGAATCATGGCTGAGGTGTACATTTTAGCCTTGGCTTCATGGGTGCAAGGGACCTTTGCAGCTTTGCGCGCTGCTTGGTGGGTTCCTGCCTCAAAAGAATTGTTCAATGTACTTTCAATGTACAACCATCGGCCATGCAGTTCTTCGAATCAGACGTGTTTTTCTCTCAGTGTTTTTCCCTCAGAGAGATGTTAGACAGTTTCCTGGATGCAGTCTCTAACCAAAATCACAACTCGACCAGCGCAATTTCAAGGGAATCTGAATCTAGGGCAGTAGTTGTTGTTTACATCTGTTGTTTACTGTATTTTTTATTTTTGAATGAGTTCAATGTGTTCGAAGGTTTGCACCTCAATAGAACTTTTGCACACCAGGTCAGTGACTGCTACACACAAAGCCGTGATTTTGACCCCTACGTTGCGCAGGCCAGCAGAGATGGTTGCGCTTTTATGCGTTTTTTGTATTTTTTAACGAGCTACAAACAAGACGTGCAAAATTCAAATTCAAGTCGGTGCTAGTCACTGTTCTGGTTAGGGAAGCCGCGTTTTACCTCTCAAAGCTTGCGCAGTTGCCATGGCCGAGAGCTTGATTCAGAGTGCATATTTTGAAATTCAACATGAACGTTTGATATTTGAAGCGTTTGAAACACAGAACAAAAAAAAACTAGAAAAAATATAGAAAAATGCAGCATATGAGATGCGGTCAAAATAAGCGTAGACTACTTTAGTGAGGGAGGGTCCAGTTGTGTTGAGAAAGTGCACCAAACCATATAAAGCTATAGGGCCCCAAAAAAAAAGATAACTTGTAACCATATGAGAGTGCATTGAACTTGGGGTAACCCAAGCAAATATTGTTGTGTGCCTTCACGCGATGGGCAAAATTGATTGAGAAAATTCAACCTGCAGTGCCCACATTTCTTGCAGTTGCCATACCATGCCATACCATTTGTTGTCCAAGGTGATTGAACCGTTGCTTTCTGCAGGCAGTTGTTTTTTTCTCCCAGGTCCCAAAGCACTAAACTCAACTAAATGCAACCGAATTCTGAATTAGGTTTAAACACGGATTTAAATCTAATTCTGAATTCCGTTTATGTGCTTTACTTTAATTTGAATTGCGTATTCCTTTGTTTCCTTTTCTTTGTCTTTCCTTCCTTTTTCCTTTTATTTCCTTTTGAATTCTGAAGTAAATGAAAATTGTTTTTGAATCCAATTCTGCATTTCATTTATATTTCCCTTTTGTTTGATTTGTCCTTTCTTCTTCCTTCGTTTCTTTTTCTCGTTCTTTCCTTCCTTTTTTCCTTTTTTCCCCACCTGCCAGGTGAGGGTTGTTAGATTTTATCACAGTTGTTCTCCTCCTCCTCCTCGGCTAGCTATCCTCCTCCTGCTCCTCCTGCTCCTCCTCCGCCAGCATCTCCTCCACCACCTCTGCCTCCACTTCCACGTCCACTGTTGCCTTGCCAACTCTTCGCCAAGCTCTTCGCCAACGTCCGCACCGCTGGACCTCAACCTGGGACCTTCCCAGCTCAGTGTGCACCGCTGGACCTCAACCTGGGACCTTCCCAGCTCAGTGTGCACTGCTGGACCTCAACCTGGGACCTTCCCAGCTCAGTGTGCACCGCTGGACCTCAACGGCCAGATAGAATGCCAGAAGATATGCCAGATAGAGTGCCAGAAGATATGCCAGATAGAATGTTAGAAGATATGCCAGATAGAATGCCAGAAGGTATGCCAGATAGAATGTTAGAAGATATGCCAGAAGGTATGCCAGATAGAATGCCAGATAAAATGCCAGATAGAATGCCAGAAGATATGCCAGAAGGTATGACAGATAGAATGCCAGATAAAATGTCAGATAGAATGTCAGAAGATATGCCAGATAAAGTGCCAGAATGTTTGCCAGATAGAATGCCAGAAGATTTGAGTAGATAATATGCCAGAAGATATGCCAGATAGAATGCCAGAAGATTTGAGTAGATAATATGCCAGAAGATGTGCCAGATAGAATGCCAGAAGATATGCCAGATCGAATGCCAGAAGATATGTCAGATAGAATGCCAGAAGATTTGCCAGTAACAAAATGTATAAATGTCATGGTGGGGATCACTCGAAGTAAAGTATTTTTTTCAATTGTCCTTTTTGTTCCACGTTCCTTTTTCTTTTCCTTTCTTGATCATGAAGGTGTTCCAATTTAGCGATAACCTTAGCGATAACCTAACGATAACCTTTTGTTGAAAAAGGAACCCCAAACGAGGGATAGACTCATTTGATCCCAACAAGAAGAATGCCATCAGGTTGTTTTGAGACTTGGGGAGCTTTAAGCACTTCTTCATCGAAGGAAGTTTAGAAGTCAAACTTCCGACAATATGGACAGATGGAAAAGCAGAGGTGGGAAGAGTCAGAGAAGAGAAGAGTAGAAGAGAGAAGATCAGAGAAGAGGAAGAGTCAGAAGAAAGAAGATGCAGGTGCGCGAAAAGGTAGGAAAGCCGCGAAACACTGTGTTTTTCCAATGATTTGTGGCTCCGGATGGTCGAAAAGTAGGCTCGCTAAAGCGGCGGGTGCGGAGCCATCTGGCCAGATGAGAGATGAACAATTGCACGCCGTTGTGGCGCGAAGCGCATTTCCAAGTCAAAATGCACAAAACGCACCAGGTTCAGACCACTTTTGGAAGTTGACATGTCAAAAATTGCACGCGGTTGTGGCGCGAAGCACATTTCGAAGTCAAATGTGCAAAAAACTGACGGTCTCGGAACACTTTTGGACGTTCGGATGTCGTCTTGCGTGGCAGGCACAAGGGATTATGCACCTTGTCAAAAGTGAGCAAAACGTGAGGGTTTTGTGGCAGTTTCAAAAACGAGGCAGGTGTGGGACATTTGAAGAGGATCTGGAAAGATGCATTTCGCGTGGCAGGCGCAGTGCAAAAGACGTGTAATGGAACTTGTTCCTTGAAGCGTCATGACTGAATGGACGCAATAGTATGGGCTCAAAGTTAGTATGCAGGGGCATAGAGCTGCGCCGTTCGGTGTCATGGAGAACCTTCCTGACCTAGTGGCGCTGTCAGGAGGTTCGGTCGACTTGGCGGTAAGGTCGACGCAGGGTGGAACGTCCAGAGGTTATAGGGACGTTGGTCGATGTGGACGACCACACCCTGGAAGGTGTCTCGCTGTCCCTGGAGTCCTGGAGGAAAAGAACAAGAAGCCCACAGGAGTGCAGGAGGTGCGGAGGCTTGTGGAAGTTTCTGCCAAGGCGGCACAGCTAGGCTGGCAGATTGAAGGGCGTATCCCGGAAGGTGTTCTGCTGTTGGCCCATATGGCTCCGCAGTTAGAGATGAAGCTCAACGAGCAAAGAATGACAGCCCGGGAAGATCTGAGGAAGTTGGTTCCTCGGATAGGAAAAGCGAAGGTGGTCAAATGGCCCACGCGCTTGGAGAGAAGGCGTCAACAGGCAGGAGATGATCAGAACCTGCGAGCGAAGGCGGAAAAAGATGAGCGGGCTCGTGGTTGTTGGAGCTGAGGAAGTTGCTGCGTGAAGCGGAAGCACCGGCAATGAGGAGAGGAGGGATGCGATGTTCGAAGGCATCGACATGAGTCGCCGCTTTGGGAAGGGGCGCCGAGCATCCACGTTGCGGAAGCATACAAAAACGTGGATGAAGGCAAGGAGCTGGATGCCTTCGACGTTCCTCAAGCCATGGCCTGAGAGCGCTGAGGAGCTTGCATTCTATTTAGAGTGCCGGGCCAGTGAGCCGTGCGGCAAGTCGGTTCCGGGAAGCATCTACAGGACGCTTCTCTTTGCGGAGAGTGCTGGAGAATTCCCCGTGGATCAGCAGGTTGGCAAATCCGCGGCGATAAAGAACACCTTGGAAGAACATGCAGCTGGAATCTCGAGCATCGAGGTTCACGAAGAAGGCATGGCATTTGCCAGTCACGGTGGTGTTGGCTTTGGAGAAGAAGGTCCTGGACTACCGGGCGGAGAGCTATCTCAGGATTTATGCCTGGTTTAGGTTGGTGAAGTTGTGGACTGGGATGCAAATCTCAGATACCACGGGCCTGGATCATAGCACACTGCATGGAGTGGCAGTCCTTTGGGCTCACCGGGGTGCTGAACAGGACGAAGACGACTGGTCCAGGCAAGAAGGTCACTTTGCTGAGGATATTTGTCAGCAAAGATTGTTGGTTGGAATGCGAGACGTGGATATCCACAAATGAGCTGTGGATAAAGATGTCACAAGAGGCAGGGTTGATGGAGCGCGACTTTATGTTGCCGTGCCCTGTGGCCGCGCTCGGTGGGTTCGGCAAGCGCATGGTGAACTATGCCATGGCGTCGCGGCTGTCGCATGCCCTCTTCAACAACCTGAAGGTGGACTTCGACGAGGGGGCAACATATTGCCGTTGCTGGATGAAGGGGTCTGCACTCTCTGGTCGGAACATTCAGAGACGGCGACCATACGGACCTGGGCTGAAGGTTCTGGAGTGCCCGAACATGTGAGGAAACAGATGGGGCGATGGACGCCCACAGTGGACCAGGCATACGAGAGGAATGCCAGGTCTAACATGCTGAGGGCACAGGCCACGATCGCATGTTTCATTAAGAAGAACCTGGGGGCACGAGACCACTTTGATGAGGCCTTGGTGATCGCCGCGGTCTCGGAGCGCATGGAGAAGAAGCTGGCAGCTTTTGGGACGCACTCCAATCCCAAAAGAATCAGATTAGTTGGACCAGGTGAAGCTCGAGGAGATCTCTGGTGGGGCATGTGCCCGCACGAGAGGGCCTGCTGGATGGCGGGATGCTCTTAGAGTAATCGGACGAAGAAAAAGAAGAAGAAGAAGAAGGCCCGGTACAGGGAGAGGTATCGAGCTGGCGGACGGGCCAAGAAGTGAAGTCAGTGCCACGCAGGGACCTACGTGCTCAGCATCATCGGGCGAGGCGAGGGGAGGACCCTAGCTGCATCGGGTAGGTGAGTGCCATAGGATTCCGGGTATTCACTACGGTAAGTTTGAAGTGATCGGCAATGACCCAGCTCCGGTAGAGATGTTTCTTGCAGAATCTGCTTCCCTCAAGGAGGGGCCCAAGCAGACGCGTCGGACAGCGGGTTGTCCGAAGAAGATGACGTGAACTCTTCCGACTCGAGCACGTCGGTGGAGGAGACTGAGGACGGAGAGCTGACGGAACAGATCCGATCAGAATAAGAAAGGCTAGAGCAGATGGCACGCTGACACATGTTTGAAGATGGAGGTTAGAGGCGAAGTCAGCGGGCGTAAGGAGAGCAGCTTGTGGGCAGGAAAAGCTTGATGGGCCCGTAAGATAAAAAGGGCAGTCAATAGGACTGGTTCTGAAAGGGTCATGAGTAAGGCTCCGGTTGAGGGTGTGGAGGTCTTGGAAGGTGTTTGGAGTTGGATAGTTGTTGGTCTGCTCAGTTGCACTTGAGCGTTATGTCGAATGCCACAGCCATTTGGGGTCAAATAACTGAGGCGACGACCGACGACTTCGTACTGATCTTAGCAATGGTGGCGGTGTTTGACCTGGACACCGACGAGGGCTTGAGGATGCCCTGAAGGCATTGGACCCTGATTTTCAGGGTCTCATGGAGAGAAAAGAGATCCAACCCAAGCTGCAGGGCACGTTGTGCAACTTGGGGGTGAAGAGTACACTGCCGGTTTGCAGTGTTGGGTGACAATGCTGCAGCAATAAGGAACTTCGCCAACAACCACTGCCAGTTGCATGCAGACTGCGATGTGGTACAAGTGGCGGGGCTGGTGGATTGTTGGGAAGCCTGCCGTACCCATGCAGGTGCGGCACAAGTTGGAGGCCGAGGCAACAGCCTCATCGCTGCCACCTCCCGTGAACAAGACGGAGGCACAGGAGCTGAAAGTCAGATTTTGAACAGGCCCACGATCGCCTGGAAGACAAGTGGCTCCCTCGACGGGAACCTTGGAAGTGATGTTCGGGCAGGTGGAGTCGGGTGAGCGGAAGAATATGAGCCCGATTCATGTCATGAGCAGGGACGAGCAGGACGTGGAGCCGTTGGCAGCAAAGCTGGATAAATCGGGTATCCTCAAAGTCACCCGAGGCTATGGGGAGTCACAAGCACCGAGGACTCCGGAAGAATTGAGGCAGAAAGTGAAACTGTTGGGACATACGTACATCTTTGTACAATTGAAGTATCCCAACAGAGACTCCTTGCGAGAGATCAACCCGAATTTGTTCAACAAATACGTTGATTATCTCCTTGGGGAACATGTCTTCGGACTCAAAGCAAAGGATGCCAATTCAATGGTGAGACGATGTCATCACCGTCGCTGGAGCTCGTATTGAGCTATGACTTCCAGGTCAGAAAGGCCATGACGAAGGCCATGAACGAGGGTGTCAATATGGTAAAGGCCCTGGAAGATGCGATGAAGGATACCACAGTCAAGGAAAGGTATTTCTTGACTCCGGCGGCCATGGGAGCAGCTGGCAAGGAGTCCAGGCAAAAGTCTAGGTCTCCACGACGCGACAAGTCGGGGGACAGGAGCTATGGCCCAAAGTCGATCCAGGGGCAGTCAGAAAGGAAAGAAAGGCAAGGGCAAGAGGAAGCCAGGCAAGACCCTACATAGCCGCACGCCTGACGGTCACCGACATTTGTTTTGCCTGGAACAACAGGGATCAAAGGTGCCGATTCCAATGTGGGCGAGTTCATTGTTGCCAGATATGTCTCGGCACACATCGTGCAAAGAAGGAGGAGACCGTAAGTCCAGCGGTAAAGATACCGCAGGAGGAGGAGGTAACAAATGAAGAAGTGTCGGCGATCCAGGGGAGATCTCCCTCCTGGAGAGAGATGAGAAGGAGATCGCAGAAAGCCGGTCCGAGAACCCACAACGGGCCTGCTCGAGCGGTGCAGAGATGAAGGCACCAGTGGCAGCTCCTCAGACGGAAGGGTCTGAAGAGAGGACAGACATGTCCGATAGTGCAAAGCCGAAGAGCGTTGCAACAGGTTTCACAATTCGAATTCTGTATCTGTTTGCAGGTGCAGAGCGTAAGACCTCAGTGGTTGAGTACCTTCGATCGCTGGCAGCCAAAAAGGGGTGGTAAGTCGAAGCATGCGAGGTTGATTTGAAGCGGGATCAACCTTTTTGATCTCACTAATGAAGCCCTGCAGGCTTCCATCCTTAAGAGGTTGCGACAAGGTGAGTTTCACGCGGTGATTTGCACACCACCATGTAGCACTTGGTCTCGTGTCGGGTTTCCCATGGGTGAAAAGGAGGCTGGCAGTGGATGTAGAGCTGGGTAATTCTTTGGTGAGGTTTTCCATCGAAGTCTGGACCACTGTTTGTCAGTTTCCTATTTCGGCTGATGGATTTTATATCTTTGTTTTCGGAGAACACCCAGAAGACTTGGGTGCTGTCGTCAGGGAAGAAGATCGTTTGAAAATGACGCCAGCCAGTATTCATCTGGAGAGGCAGCCTTCCCTCTCGTCGGGGAAGGCGAGATGGAGGCAGCTGAGGAAGGCAGGTCAAGTCATGTGCAGACGGCTTGACGGATACGAAGGAGCGGAAAACACCTGGCAGGAAGGAGACGGGTGACAATCAAGGGGAAAACAAAAGGAAGCCAGGTGTTGGAATTCCCCTGAAATGCTACTAAAGGGGAAACAAGGACGATCCACGATGGTGGAGGATTGTGCTCGCCAGGAAGGTGCCCCATTGAGGGGAGAAAAGAGCTGGCAGGCAAAAAGGGGATAGCGGTGGCAGCGTGCTGCAGGTCGCTTTTCCTCAAGTGGATCCTCGAGCAAGGGAAGAGGGCCGGGGACGCGGTCAAGGACATTTTCTGGTCCTTGGCAGGGGGAAAGGTGAAGGGCCCCCCAGTCGACCAGTTCATGTCTGGGGCCAGGAAGCCCTGGACGACAAGTTGAGATCTCTGGGTTTTCGCCCGGAAAGGAGGGAAGGAGACCGAGACTGCGAGGTCAACTACAGGAGGCTTCAGGCTACGGTGAGGGCGAGAGTGGTTGGAAGAAGCATGTGAGCTGCGGGGTGAGACTGAGACTTGGCGTGGATATGACCATGCCAAGGGTACCCGCGGTATTTGCAGAGAAGGAAGTGGAACTTGGACTTCACAGAGCAGCAGTTCCAGGACTCGATGGCCGGCAATTACAAGTCCGCGCAGAAGAACTGCGAGGACATAGAGAGGCAGGTCATGGAAGAGGTAGGGAGGGGGTCCATCCTGAGGGTGTCAGAGGAGGAAGCTCAGGGTGAATTCAGGGGTCGCCTAGCAGTAGCGGCCTTGCAGGGGTCCAGTGCGGTGAGGATAGTCCACGACAGCTCGTATTCTGTGGGCGTCAACCACAGGATCAAAGTCTTGGACAGGATGAGGTTTCCAGGCATTGACGATGCGTCAGGGGTGATGATGTACGTGGATGAGCACGTCGAAAGATGTCCCAGGCTGATGAGGTGCTCTATGCTATATGATATCGCACGGGCTCATAAGCTGGTGCCGGTGGCAAGGCAGGACTGGGGGTATCAAGCCTTCAGGCTCCCGGGGAACAAGCAACAAGGGAATATCTTCTTACATACAAGAGGAACGTTCGGCATTGCTTCAGCGGCCTATCATTGGCAGCGGTTGGCGGCTGGCGTGGTCAGGCTGATTCACAGGCTGGGAGGAAGAGAACTTGGACTTTTGCATCTGTTGTTTGCAGATGACGGTTGGCTGACGGCGCTTGGAGAATACTTTTGGCGGAAGATAATATTTTGGATGTGTGTGTTGGAGTTGGTAGAGTTGCCACTGTCGTGGAAGAAAGTCAGGGGCGGTTTGTCAGTGCAGTGGATAGGGTACCAGCTCCACGTGGACAGCAGAAAGAATGGTATCTCAGAGAAAAAGGTCAAGTTGATAGTGGAATGGATCGAAAAACATCAAGCATCAAGAGGCGTCACAGGACGGGCGCTGAAATCGGCATTGGGCAGGTTCTGCTTTGTGGCGGGGGCCCTTCAACATGTGAGGCCTTTTCTGGTGCCATTATTTACTTGGTCAACGGTGTTGGGGCCTGGCACGTTTGCAAAATTTCCGGATGCCATAAACATCCTGCTGGACTCTGTCAGAGAGGAAGTCGCCAAGGAACCTATGTCTAGACCCAGGCGTTGGAAAGGCGAAGTGCTCGAAATCTTCAGAGTCGATGCAAAAGCAGAAGGTGATCACATTGTGATAGGAGGATGGGAATCCCAGAGTCTGGGAGCACTATGGACGCGCGCTGGTTTTCGGTGGTGTTGAACAGAAGGAATGCGCCCTGGGCCTACTTGAAGGGGGAACCTTTTAGAAACATTGCAAGTTTGGGGCTGGTAGGTCTTGTGGCAGTCATGTTGTTCGGGGACCGAGTTGCCAAGCAGATGCATAGAAAGCCAAAGCGGCTGACATTGACGCTGAGTACAGGCAATCTGGGCAACACATTTGTATTGAGTCATTTTATGAGCCGCAAGTATCCTTTGTCCATAGTGGTAATGGAGTTGGCAGCTCAGTTGAGGAAGAAAGGAATAGAAATGGACTTAGGGTGGATACCCAGAGGACAGAATGCGGAAGCTGACGCATTGACAAACTCGGAGCTCACGGGCTTTGACCCGGGGAAGCGCATAGATATGAACTTCGAGGACTCAAAGTTTCTGGTGATGGACAAGCTAATGGAGAAGGCTGCAACTTTGGATGAAGAGATAAAGCTAGCCAAATCACCCAAAGAAGTCAAAGGTGATCGGCCCGAAGACAGTCGGTCGAAGAGGAAGAGGGGCCAGACTAGGTGGACAGACCCCTGGTAGCAGAACGAAGAAGAGCCAGGGGTCGAGAAGGTAAGTGAAGGGTATTGACAAGCCAGCATCTAAAGAAGGGAAAGGGTGCTGGCAAAGTCAGTCACCCAAAGGGAAGACGCACAGGTCAAACCTGTGACCTGGAACTGCCCTGACAAAAAGTCAGGGCAGAAAGAAAGGCAGACGCAAGAACTTTGCGCATCCCGTAAAAAGAGTGAGTGCGCGCATTGTCTGCCAAAAGGGAATGAAGGAGTGACGTGTAATGGAACTTGTTGTAATTACTATTGCAATTACTACTATTACTACAATTACTACAATTAAGGGGTACAACTGCTACAACTATTGCAAAAGGGGTACAACTGCTACAACTATTGCAACTACTACAATTACTACAATTAAGACAATTACAATTTCAACTACACTACAACCACAACCACAACTACAACCACAACTACAAATACCACATTACAACTTCAACAACATCAACCCCACTACGACTACAACTACTGCACTACACCACACTACATCCAGGAGTTGTGAGTGAGGTGACCACTGCAACCATTGCAACCACTCCAAAAAGCACAACTCCAACCACCCTTCGGTCCATCAGGGGATTCGCTCCGCCATCCATGCATCACAACAACTCACCTCTCCTATAGCGTCCTATCCTTGAAACTTCCCCCACCGCCTTGCGCGGTACTACCGGTAGCTACGAACGCTTCTTTATTGGGACTATGAGGTCCCATCTTCAACTTCTAAAGCTTTTGAGCGTGGAAGTGTGGCGTTTTCTGACGCCTGGCATTTCAAAGAAGGACAATTGCGAGGTGACCCTTTTTTGTTTTCATAGAATTAGTGATCTTATGACCGTTGGGAACAGTTGATCTTAATTGAGTTCAGAGCTGATTGAACTTGTAATAAATGTCTTTCCTTAGGAAGCTCCCCAACATGGTCGCAAAGACAGGGAGCGCCCCTTAATCCATTCCCAGCAGTTTACAGATTCTGAATCCGTGAAACCAATTCCGCTGCATGTTTGCATTATTTAGTGTTGAGTTGAACCAAAATAACAAAACACTAAAGCGATAGGGTTCCCCCCAAGAAACGATAACCAACATTTTCGTACCAAGCATCAACAATTGATTCTGACGGCGGCTCATATCAAAAACATATCTTTTCTATGAAACAACGATGCACTTCCTGACTTGATGGTCTTTGTGAAATCGCGTGGTGCTGGGAGATAACCGATCTGGAATCCTATCCACCACGGTTGCACGAGGCTGTTCCTTTGATTACAGGACTCCTGGGCAAGTGCCTCAGTGACACTGTAATTCCGACGCAAGAGAGAAGCAGGTCCATTCCAGAGCGTAGGTCTGCAGGAATGCGGTCCTATCAGGGCTGGGCGGCTAGGTTCAATTCAATCAGGTTTGCTAGCTATCAAGTCTTAGACTTGCCCGTGAACTTGTCAGGTGCATTGATAGCTGCTCCTCTTTTTCGCATCACGGTGTGCAGCCTACGAGACTCAAACGGTGTGCCAGTGCTTGATCAACAGGTTCAAACAGAGAAGATTTGAAGGGCTGCAATCACACCGCAAAAGGTCCGCAATCTGTGGCGCGATGGAGCTGGTAGTGCAAATGCTGCTTCCTTGGTCAGAGAGCATAGGCGAGAACCGAAACGAGATTCACGCATTATATAAATTGAAGGCTTTCAGAAGTCAAAGATATCAGATGTGTCTATCCTTTTATAATTCTATCCGTGGATTTTTGGACCATCTGGCATTCTCGGGAAGCTTTCCAGACTGGAAATTAATCTAGAAATGATGCAGAAGCTTGCACCCCCTGGATCCATTCGCAAACCTGCAGTGTTAGAATATGCCCACTACACCTGACATTGGTTTCCTATATGATTGTGTTTGTATGACCGTACTGGGTATTACAGAATGCTTTTGCAAAGCGGCAACTCACATCAGCTTGTACCTACAGATTCATTGACGACGAATGGTCAACATCAGTTTAGCGCGCGTAGTTTCATGGTGTTACGTGATGTATTTTGCAGTCATCGTTTTGCAGTCATACTCATTGTAAGGTGCATCAGATGGATTTGCACGGACTTGTACCATCAGCGGAACCTGCACGTCGATGACCACTTGCCTTTCAGATCCTCTCACAATCTCTCACAACCTCCGCCATTCACGCGTACTGTAAATTCAATTCCACTATTGCTTGCACGGGTCACAAACAATCTGTCTATCGCTATTGTTCTTTCGAGCTGCTTGGCAAGCCCGCAGCACTTTCTTCCACGGGTCCTGTAGCCTTGTGTTGGGCACTGTTGCAGGGCGGGATGGGCACAGAAATTTGAGCGCAGAGCATGTAAGGCAGGAGTAAGCTACATCAGAAAACATGAGAAAACATGACACGCTACCACACACCACCAAATGCGGCTGGACTCTGGACACATCTGGACCACCAAGGCCTTCGCAGATGTGGGCCGTTTGCATCATCAACTTGCAACTGCCTTCACTGTGGCCTTCTGCGCCAGCGAGGTGTGATGCATCCTGACAGCTGAATTTGGTCGCCTCATGGGCCAGTGTTTTGAAAAGAAGCGCGTTCAATCGCGTTCATGTGTAGGCTGTGTAGGGTGCAATGTGCAACTACATGCAATCACTTGCAAACACCTTCGCTCGCAACCTGAATGCCTCCCTCCCTCACTCCTTGATTAGTTCACGAAGTCACCTCACCAAATACCTGGCCAAACCTTTTAGGCAAATTCCGTGCAGCATTTTTCACGAAATAGCTGGAGTTGCTCTTGCTGCAGCACGGATTACGGTGGGCACTGGAACCACAATTATTTAAGTGAAACTTGCACGCAAAGGGGGGCCCTCCCTTCACACCAAGATCCCAGAGCGTTTCGGAAGAGTCTTGGATAGTCTTGGGATAGGATGGTCCTAGGCTCGATCCCCCAGGCCAATCAAGTCTAGCCTTGCAGCATGTTTGCGCTTGGAGAATCTCCATCCTACAGATCTATACTTCGTACCTTCACACACCCTTTCGCCCCATACCCACTGTTCTTTGAATGTCTACACATATCAACATATCATTCCTGTGAAACGTGTGCCTCCCCTTTCATGCCCCTCCAACCCCTATTCCAATCCCATGTTTCTACGCAAACCCTTCCCTGCGCTTGGAAACTTCCCCACCAGACACGAAACAACATGCTGCGCATGCAAATATTTTGCCTTCCTCTCAGTCAACCCCATCACCGTCAATGATCATTCACTCAGTTTGCATACTTGTGAACAAAACATAACCCAAAAAAAACTGAACCTTTCGCTCGCAAGCTTGCTTCAGCAACTGTACGCAATACTGAACTGTAGTTGAGGGTTCTATTCTGTCACGCACTCACCCGATCACCCAACGATTCAGTGCCTCAATAAATGACACTCGCAATCACTCTGCGACATTCAGCGACTGGATCACTCAGAAATGCTAAAACCATCCATTCTTCAAGCAAGAAGCCAATCGACAAGCAATTAACGAGGCAATCAATCTATATACATCTCTAGGCCTGCCTTTTTGATCGTAAGGGTCTCTAGTCACTAGTTTTTGAAAATTCATCCCCCTAACCCTGATTTGGAGATGGAAGGGGGGGAACTCATTTTGCAATGGCTTTTTGAATTTCTCTCTTTTTTGGTAGGTTGGTTTAACCGGTTGATTTTCACTGATACACATTGATACACTACTTCTCCTTTTCCTTTCATCTCGTCTCCTCTCCTTCCACTCCTCTGAGCCTCTCCTCCCCAAACCTCCAAAAATTGCAAAACATGGACAGGCAGCGCCTCGCTTAAAACCAGTTGTTTTAAGCAAGGCAAACGCATTTTGGGCAAGGCAAAGCTTCGCGCCTTATTGGATAGGGCACCGCCTCGCTTAAAACTACAAGAGAGGAAATGATTGAAAAGTAGCCAGGACTCGCCACACTCTAGAAGCGATAGGTTTCGTGGCCGAAATGCATGGTTGGGACAGCAAAAAGAAATCCTACTCCCCCCGACCCCCCTTCCCCTTAGGTCCAGGGGCTTGGGAATTCCATGTGATTCCCTGGTTTGTGGATTTTTATGCCATGGTGGTCTATGCTAGTGTCATTTGAGGACAGCCTGGACATGACTCCTGCACATCCTATCTCGGTTGCAATATGCGTTGAATAGTTTTCACGCATTTTCGGTATGAAGGCACTTCCTTGTCACT
Organism: Cladocopium goreaui; assembly: GCA_947184155.2. Taxonomy (NCBI): domain Eukaryota; class Dinophyceae; order Suessiales; family Symbiodiniaceae; genus Cladocopium; species Cladocopium goreaui. The sequence goes on along the minus strand of CAMXCT020006671.1, from coordinate 292,199 downwards.
GCAGTAGTCATACTCATGGGTTCAGGTTATCGTTTTGCCAGGCCTTCACCGCTGTGTTTGCCTACTGTTTGATTGCATATTTTAAGAACTGGAGCACTGACAAGGCGGGATCTCAATGTATTCCTGATATTGACAAAATTGAGGGTGGACGAATCATGCCAAATCTGGCTGATGACATGGTGGTAGGAAACCGTTGCACAAGGAACATCCAGCAACAAGTTTGGTGTGTCTTTGGCAGTCTCTCGAGCAGTGTCTCTGGCAGTGCGGCATAGTGGCGCCCTTTCTGTCTCGCGAGCAGCCCAGCTTTTGCCAGGGCCAAAGAGTTGCAATAAGCGCACTTTGCTGTGCAGCAGCAAGTGCTGCTGGCGCTGCTTCCGGCTGGGTCGGAAGCCACAGATTTGCATATCATACAATATCTCACATATATATATATTATTATATTATTATATTATTATATAATATGTTGTGTCTATTTGTATATACATGCACATCATCGTGGAGCAAACATCATGGCAGATCTTTTACTTGTCAGATGTGAAGTGCTAAGAAATACTACTTGTAGTGCGAAGCAGGATGACAAGAGGATGCAGCAACAACACACGTTGGGAAGCAGGAATGCTCTTCTCCGGGCCGTTTCAATGGCATATGATTTGGTCTATATTGGTCTATCGATGTCTATCGTAATAATGGTCACAAGCCCAGGGTTTAGGATATTGCGACGCTTCTGAGCTTGTTTCCGTGTCGCCTGTCTTCTTCTGTATCTCCCGGTTTCTCCCCCTGATAACTTCGACAAGTGAAGTGGCATCAATCCATGGGCCAAGGGACTCTTGGATGGGGGGAACTTTTGCTGTAGTTTGGGGTGCGTGTTGTTTGCAAATTGTTTTGACAGTCACTCTTTGCCAGCAGAAGATGATACGGCTGTCGGTCAACAGTCAAAACAGTGTACCTGGTTTACATCCAAAAATGAAGCGTTTTGATAACCCTCAAAATTACATTTTCGGTGCATGAAACTGGCTCTTACCCAAGAAAGATAATAACGAAGTAGATAACAAAATATACAGCCTGGTTCGGACATTTTGAGGCCAAGGGGTTTAGACACTTACCCCTACAGCAGGGGCATTCGAGCAAGGTTGGAGCCTCTGATTTCCGTCAAATGACAGACCCGCTTACGCCTCAAGTCCAGATGTCAACAATTCTCAACCTCTAGTTAGCCAAGATGACTGTTTGCCAAAGATGACAGCTGTTCGAGCATTGCGCGAGCCTAGGTCAGCAGGACTGGCTTGGGACTTGCTGGTGCTTCTGGTAAGTACTGGGTTTTCCCAGATTTTATCCCTTGTGTACACGACTTAGCATACCTAGCCACGCCTTCGGTGGAAGACAGAGTCACAATATTTGATAGTACAATCCAGACTCTACGACTCCGGACATATTTATATATATATATACATATTTATATATATATATACACATATAATATATATATATATATACTGAATGGGAAATGGAAACTTGATACCTGGAAGTATTGCACTGCAGCGCTGTTGCGAGCAGTCTTGTGTATTGCCCATTTGCCCACTGAAACTTAGGCTAGTGCCTGTGTCCATCTTCATGTTGCTATGGGACACGCCGGGTATAGGCGCTTATGGGGCCAGAACCTGCCAGTGCTACAGCTGACAGCTGCTACACACCTGGTCAATTTCGCCTTTCGCATGCAGGTGTCACAGTACCGACGGAAAACTGTTCTGGAAGACCTTGACAGAGACACGTAGAGTGCACCCTGCCATCTGAAGGCGATATCCTCAAGTACGCCATGAAATTCCAGTCCTTCCAGTGGCCATTCTCCCAGCAACAGAATGAGTTCTACTGTACATAAGGGAGGTGCTAATTTAGTCTAGCAGATTATTGATGCGGGGAATGTAAAAGCCAAGGAGTGAGTGGTGGCATCAACGTGGAGCAGGTTCAGGCAAGAGAAGACTCTGGCGCTTTCAAAATTGACATTCAGATCATTCGGGTCTAGGCGGTCAAGGTAATTTTCTCTGCAGCTTCAAATCAGAAGATCAGCTCAAGCGGCATACCTTCCCACTATTTGGGATCTGTCCCTCTCTGTGCTTGTCTTTTCTGAACCGGGTTGGAAGACAGGACAGTGGTCTCAATTGGTCTTGCTCATTGCTGACATTGAGATTGACGAAGGACGTTGCCCTTTCGTTTTCGTTCTGCGCTTACTACCAGTAGAAGCTTGTTTAGATTCTGGGCATGTCTAGAAATTGTGAGGCTTCTCAACTTCTCAGTGAAAGCTCAGTTTGAAGAGTGGCCAGAATCCTGAAGCGCTTAAAAAACGTCACTGATGGTCACTGCAGATTCTCAAAGACTCTGGCACTAGAAGGCTCAAACCCAATGAAACTTTAATGAGATTTGACGATGGTAGTTCTGAAATGTTCTGAAGGCTTTGGTATGCTTTGGTGAAATAACCAGCTCGGGTTTAGACAGCAGTTCAAATCATGCTAGTGTAGTTCGTTGTTTTCGCAGGGTGGAACTGGTTGGAAGGCACCAGCTGTACTCGTACGAGCTCGTTATTTTATTGCCCGCAAGTCTGTTGGTTCCTCCATCGGTATGGACTCCAGTGGTTCCAAGTCGTCCATGGGGATGTGCGTAGCTTGCACATGGCGTCCTCCTTGCGAAATGTCAAGAGATACGTTAAATTGGTTCACTCAAATTGCGTACCAGTAGGCAGTCCTGTTCCTTCCCGTTTGCGTGCCATGTCAATTCCAGCGTGCCATAGTGGTTCTGCAACTGAGGATATATATATATATATGTAATTATATATATACGTTATATATATATTATGTTATTGTATTAAGGAGTTCTTCACTTGTTTGGGGATGCTTTCGTGGCTTTTGTTTTTTTGGCGTTTGTTTTAGGTATTTCTTTTTGTTCGCCTAGGGCTGTTTCCTTCCTATTTGCAGCATGTCGGAGCTATATATGGTCCCATGTCCCGTGTTCCCATGGGATGGGTCCCCAGGTAGCACCCCCTTCCCTTCTATTTGCAAGCTATCGGCAGCATTTCTGAGGTCCAGCCTTGTATTTGCTAGGTCTTTGCAGCATTTCTGATTGCCAGCCTCGCATTTACTAGGTGCATGCTACCTTTTAGACGACATACGTAGCACACATACGCCCTCAAAGTACCTACGTGCTACCTATAGTCATATATACATGTGCTATGTATCTACATCCTATTTACTACATATATATATATGTATGTATGTGCGTACACATATAGATACATACATATCTATCTATCCATCCATCTACCTATCTATCTGTCTATCTATCTATCCATCCATCCATCTACCCATCTATCTATCTATCTATCGATCTATCTATCTATCTTTCTATCTATCTATCTATCTATATATACATCTGTATATACATGTAGATATACATATAATATATACATATATTTATTTACACATATATATACATATTTATATATATATACATGTATACATATATATATACATGTATACATATATATATATATTATATACATGTATACATATTTATATATATATATATACATGTATACATATTTATATATACATATAAATATATACATATATACATATTTACATATATACATATATAATATATATATATTTACATATACATATGTTTATATACATAATTATATATACATATATACATGTAGACATATTTATATATATGCATGTATACATATTTATATATATATATACATGTATACATATATACATATATACATATATACATATATACATATATACATATGCAAATTTACACATATAGATTTACATTTACATATATATACATACATATAAATATATTTACATATATATATGTGGTCCAGCGGTACAACCCCCCCACCCCGACAGTACCACACCCCCACCACACCACAGGGGGGAGGTGGACTGTTATATACGTACATGCATGCATGCATACATACATACATACATACATGCATACATACATACAGACACACATACATACATACATTCATTCATTCATTCATTCATTCATTCATTCACACACATACATACATACATACCTACCTGCCTACCTACCTACCTACATACCTACCTACATACCTACCTACATACCTACCTACATACCTACCTACATACCTACCTATTATACCTACATACCATACCATACCATACCATACATACCTACCACCCGTCACCAGGCCACAGGAGGGAGGGGGGAAACCATAAGAAGCAAGACTGAACACCCATCCCCATTGGGGGGGAGGGGGGCGCTGGCCGACGCTGGACCATATATACAAATCATATTAGATCGTTATAAATCCTGCTATTTATATAGTCGATATTTGCGTATATTCGCAGCCTTTCGGAGCAATTGCTTTTT
>CAMXCT020006671.1:283555-287698 GCA_947184155.2 Cladocopium goreaui | reverse complement strand
ACACCCACCTCCAAATTAATTTTACGCGTGTCCACGTGGGTGGGGGGAAGTGCCGCCGAGCAAATTAGTAGAGGTACCTTGAAGTAGTAAGGACCCTTGGATTAATACTTTTTATTGTTGTAGGTGGGGGACCACTCTGGACACCCTTTAGGAGGTAGTCATGATATATCTATCTATCTAACCTAATCTAATCTAATCTATCTAATCTAACCTAACCTAATCTAACCTAATCTAATCTAATCTAATCTAACCTTTCTAATCTAATCGATCTAATATAATCGATCTAATCTATCTATCTAATCTATCTATCTATCTATCTATCTACCTACCTATCTATCTATCCATCCATCTATCTATCTAATCTAATCTAATCTATTCTATTCTATTCTATTCTATCTATCTATCTATCTACCTACTGCAATTACACAGATAGTTTCTCATGATTCGCATGCTTCTCCAGATTCATTCTAATTCTAGCTGCTGGCAAACCTGCCCAATATACTTTTGCTGCTTGATTCCATGTGGCTACTGGAACCTCTCACCGAAAGGCGAGGACATTTTCGTAAACTTCACAGACCCTCTCACCCTTCTGCGCGTTAGGGCCTCAGATGATCTCAGATGATCTCAGATGATCTCAGATGAGGGCCTGAAAAAATGGATGCAGTTCGGCGTAGTTCGGCTGCGCGACATGCGCTTAGGTGGACGTCATGTTCCAAGAGGAGACCTCCACTCGGCCAGAGTGCGTGGCGAGCACAATCTGGGATCCATGGTCGCTTGCCAAGTTTACCAAGTTTGGGCCAGGTTTTCATTTGAGCAGGTTCTTACAACCTGGAAACTTGTCAACTTCAACCTTTCAAGAGTCTTATGCCAATATCACAAATGTCGACAGAAAGTTTGAAAAGCTCTTGAGGCTGCGGTAAATGTGATGCATGGCATATGTTTTTAGCTCTTGGATGTTTCCGCGGGAATTTGCTGGTACTTGCAAGGCCAGCAGGCCTTATCAGCAAACTCATGTTCAGATATGTTCGGGGAGAGGGTGGGGCACAATTCTCTTTTTCAAAGTATCAGCGTGGGCGTCATGAATGAGTCTACAGCATGGAATATTGAACTAGTACAGTGATATGATGTAATACATATAGATATAGATATACTATATAAATGTAGAAACATGCAGATGATACGCATATAGGGTGGTTCTATGTTGTTCCTATTGGTATGTGGGCGCGGGAAAGGTCTCGTGCCAGCGCCTTGCTCTCATCCCAATGCTTCGATCCTCCAAATCCCCATGAGTCTTAAATCTTTGGACTGGTTCAAGCTCGTGTGCGTGCGTGTGTGTGTGTGTGTGGGTATAGTTTCTGTAGTATGTATTTATGTATTTATGATTATAACAGTAGTACCGCACAAGGCGGTGGCGGAAGTTTCAAAAATAGGAAACCTATAGGAAAGGTTGGTTGTTGTGAATCCGGAATGGCATAGCGAAGCCACTGATGGATCGAAAAGTGATTGATGTCTCCTCTCTTTCTCTCTCTTTCTCTGACTATCTACCTACCTACCTATCTATCTATGTATCTATCTATCTATCGATCTATCTGTCCATCTATCTATCTATCTATCTATCTATCTGCAAGATCGAAAACGAAGAAATTCTGCGAGACTTCCTTAATGTTTGAACATAACAACGTCCAAAACGAAACAATTCTGCGAGACGTCTTCATTTTTTGAACTTGACAACATCCGAAACGAAACAACTCTGGGAGACTTCTTCATTTTTTGAATTTGACAACATCAAAACAAAACCCTCACGTTTTGCTCACTTTTGAAGAGGTGCACAATCCCTTGCGCCTGCCACGCGAAACGACATCTGAACCTCCAAAAGTGGTCCGAACCCCTGGTGTTTTTAACATGTTGACTTCGAAATGTGCTTCGCGCCACAACGCCGTGCACTTTTTCGACATCTCAACTTGCAAAAGTGGTCCGACACTAGTGTGTTTTGTACATTTTGACTTCGAAATGTGCTTCGCGCCACAACGGCGTGCACTTTTTCGACATCGCAACTTCCAAAAGTGGTCCGAGACCGCCAGTTTTTAACACTTTTGACTTCGAAATGCGCTTCGCGCCACAACGGCGTGCACTTTTTTGACATCTCAACTTCCAAAAGTGGTCCGAGAATGGTGTGTTTTGTACATTTTCACTTGGAAATGTGCTTCGCGCCACAACGGCGTGCACTTTTTCGACATCTCAACTGCCAAAAGTGGTCCGCACCTGGTGTGTTTTGTACATTTTCACTTGGAAATGTGCTTCCCGCCACAACGGCGTGCAATTTTTCATCTCTCATTTGGCCAGCTGGCTCCGCACCCGCCGCTTTAGCGAGCCTACTTTTCGACCCTCCGGAGCCCCAAATCATTGGAAAAACACCGTTTTTCGCGACTTTCCTACCTGTTCGCGCATCTGCATCTGCTTTCTTCTGACCCTTTCTCTTCTCTGATCTTCTCTCTTCTACTCTCTCTCTTCTCTCTGCCTCTTCCCTGCTCAGCTTTTCATCTGTCCATATTGTCGGAAGTTTGACTTCTAAACTTCCTTCGATAATATGTGTGACTTCCCATACCAAACAATGATTTCTAGGAACGATTTACTACTGTAGTCTAATGTGGGTTTCCGAAGAAAATTTGGGCGGAGTGGAAGGCCTGTCCGTGTTCTTTCTTTTGTTCTGTTCGTGTTTTTCCTTTTGTTCTGTGGCCAACGGGGAGCGCGGAATTGACGACTTCACATTAACTAGATTGATGAAGTAACACAATGTCCATGATTTTACTTATGGTCTTACATGAACAGGCAGGCATGAACATCATATATAGAACCATACGAATGCGTTTACAGTGTATGTATATATATATGTATATATATACACATTATATATGCATCCAAAATCATATTATATTGGATAGATGAAATACACAGACTCTTTACGGAGACTGTTTGTCCAAGGAATTGCATCATATTATTTTACATTGCCTACATGCATACAATTCCACATATTCCGCTTTGCTTCAACCGTTACCCTTCAACCAAGCCCACAGCCTCAGCGAATGCAGGTGCACGCCTCTGTTGGACAAATACTTTCACAATTTCAAGTTGTCAGGGGCCAAGACCTGATGGGCTTTACAGGTTCACTTCTTCAGTCAAGGCAGATCCTGGAGGACTTGAAGGCACAAGTGAGTAGCATGTTTGTGGTTTGGTTCTTGTGTATGAAGCCGGAGCAGTAGGCCATAAGAGGCTTGTGATGCGATGTTTGAAATACATAATCCAACGGCAAGCGTGACACAACTACTTGTTGCACTTGTTGCTTGCTTTATCCCAGATTCAAGGTGTCATCAAAAGGCTTCCGATGGAGACTTCTGGAATCCAAAGGATGTGCACCGATCTGAGCATGGATGGGGAAGTCGGTTTTCCACTGTGGAAATATTGTACCATATTGTACCTACCTGATGCATCAGACGAAATCTCCTCATGGGCTGTGCAATCAGAAAACTTGCAGGTTTCATCCCGATGGCCGCCCAGTTTCTGGTGTGTTCTTGGAATTGGAGTCCCGTACTCAGCACCACAGGGCGTAGGGATGACATGCTATGACCACGTAAGAGAAACCTGCCACAGCCTTTGAAACACGAGAGGAATCCCTATGTGGATGAATGCGAGTCTTCTTTGGGACGGGTCTTCGTTCTGATGCATGATTTTATTGATTCTGCTGATGTGCTTGAGCCACTTCAACTCGTTTGTATTCAGAGATCCTGGGTGCTGCAAGGCTGAACCTGACACGGCACCGGACAGCCCTGCCCTAAGTGTGCAATTCCAGCGTGATTCTAGTGACCTTTCTCAATCAATGTCTCAGGAATGTCGGCCTGAAATGGGATTGCTGAGGCCTGGGAGAACTGCATACATGTATATTAAATATATATATATATACATATATACATAATTATACAATATTATACATATATATATATATTCACCTTATCCAGCTTATCCATGTTCTGGAACATGTTTCGCCAGTCACAGCTAGCTTGACATTGGCCGCACAGGTTTCATGCAACCCATATGGGTGGATTTGGTGGAAAGCGGAAAATTCGAACACAGCCCTGGAGCCAGCAA
>CAMXCT020006671.1:253555-278555 GCA_947184155.2 Cladocopium goreaui | reverse complement strand
AAACATTCAGTGCTCTTCATTTGATAGAGCTGGCATTCGTGCAATGTGAGGTAGAAATAGAAGTGCTGCAGATACCAATTTTCTTCTCTTCATCTCGTTTCAACACATCGGAGTCAGAAGCAACGATCCACTCAAATCCACTCAATGTGCCATCAGAAGCTAAGAAATGCAACTTGCACAGGTCGATACCTCTGGTCAGTTGAGGCTCGGTCACCAGTCAGAGCAAATAAACACAACTAATACAGGAAAAGCACAAAAGGTCTGAATTTCCCAGCTTTCCATGGGTCCTGTAAAGTCTTTACTTTCCATTTTGACCATACTTGATCCTTATCTGTCTATGCTCCTTCCGTCTCCGCTTACTTGAAGCCGGCTCCAGATTTTCGCCCAAGCACTCTGCTAATCCTGCAAGAACTTTGGAGCAGACAAGGCTCGCACCTGAAAGGCTTGCTTTTGCACTCACACACTTGCTGTTGAATCAGATTTTTCAGTATGTTTGGTTTTCGATCAATCAAAAGAAGGAGGCAGAAATAGGGAGAAGCTTTTACATCCAGGGACACTCCACTGACATGTTTGATCCCAGGGACGGCAGCCCTGGTGGTTTAAGTGGTTGGTTTGCTTCTCAGAAGCGACAAATACTCTTTCACCTGCAAGATCATAATTTGATCTCACCTTGAGAAAACCTGAGAAGATGGTTTTATGACTTGAAGTAGAGAGTTGCATTTCCAAGTTCAAGATGTACTGTAGCGCTTGGTTGCGTGATTTAGGCGTTCTGTTGTTGATAAGCAGCACAAGTATTCTTAAATCCACCCAGAATGTGTGAACTCCTTAGGTTAAATGACACCTTGGACTCGTTGGGGCTGTAGTGAGGATCTTAGTCAACAGTTTTGCTTGTTTCGCATCATGTTTGAGAAGAAGAAGACATGCGGCAACGGACAGTTAGACTTCAGCAGTTGGTGAGTGAAGCTCTCAGCTGTGCGCCAGAGGTTGTGTTGATTTAGTTTTGGAAGCTTTGTTTTGAACGCAGGAAGACTTGGCCCGGTAGCTATGAGACCGTTCTTTTTGGTTCCAGAGCGGGCAACTGCATGCCTATATGGTGCCATGAATGGCACAGTGGAACAACATAGAAAAAAAAATCGAAGCACATGGGTCAATCTCCTACATGTTTTTCTCCCTCTTACAATCAGCGATATGTGATGATCAGTGTCTGAAACGATTCTTTTCGTCCAGGTTTTGCTATGCCTTATAAGTTGCCTTATAGATCTTTATAGCGCAGAGGCCACCAGGGAGATGCAGCGATGGTCTCCCATTTGCCCATTTGCATTGCTTTACATTGCCCCAAAACTGGGATCACGATGCATTTGCGATGCATTCTCATTTGCGATGCAGCAAGTTGCAGCAAAGCTCTGCAAAGCGCTGCTGTCCACAGACGGGCGACAAAGACAGCGCGCATAATCAGATATCTCTTGAAGTCTTGGATCATATTGCATAAACAATATTGAATAATTCTGAATATTGATAGGGTGCGACTCTGTCGATTCTTCAGGTCCAGGTGGGGTTCAGATGTAGACCACATCCCAAAGATAAAGAGACAAGTCAGGCCTTTCCCTGCAGCTTCAAGATGGCACCTCCAGATACCTCCTGTTTGAATTCGCTTGAATCAGTTTGGAGCTTCGCATAGGATTGCCCCTTGCCTGGTTTCTTGGCTTTGCAACACCATTATTGGAGCAGTACAGCTGTCTCTTTTTGACGGATTATGTATGCATATATATATATATGTGATATATGTATGTATGCATGTGTTTCTTCTTTGATGAGTTTTCTATATCTTCGCGCCATATTTTGGTACAGTATGCATGTATACATTCGTAGGCAACTCAGGCAATAGCATCATTTGAATGTTCATAGGTTTGAAGAGCATCGAAGAGCGGGCAGGTCCAACATAAGCCTCAATGCTACAACTTGTACCATGCTACTAAATGCACACTCGAGAAGAAAGACAGTGTACCCAAGTGTTTCTAGATTCATTACGAACTTTGTCACTTCGCGCCCGGTCATGCGATCTCCCTCTTTGACAGACCGCGGGTTGCAAGGCATTGGGGAGAGAAAGTGCTTTGTTCACAGCCTCTTTGCGCAGAGATCCAGATGATCTGAAGCAAACGTCCTTGTTTTTCGAGGCTTGATTCGAATATGGAAGAGCAAAGGGAAGAACAAAAATTGGCAGGGGCCTGAGTGGTTTGAACGTAAGGTTGGCTACGTGACCCAGCGTGCAACGCTAGGCTTTCCTTATCTTTTCTTCCATTAATCGGGCGTGCGCCAGATTGTGGCTGTTAGGAGAAGCCTGCTTTCGGTTTGGACATTTTTAAGCCTTAGAATAAAACTGATTGAATTCCGTTTGCTCGTGTTTCGGTTTCAGTTTTGTCTTCTGTTTGGCTTCTTGTGTGCAAACAACGTTTCTGGCTGAGCGGTTGAGAATCAATGGATTCTGTGACTGTGACTGCGTGTTTTTTATTGTTTTTAGTTGACATTGCTTCTATGTCTCATATGCGCCGTCAACTGTGGCAATGAAGCTTCCGTATTATTTTCCTTTGCCGAATAAGAAAAACAATTGCAACACTTGATGAAGCTGTGACATTTTGCATCCTGATCTTTGCTTTCTCGGCACAGCGCTCCATGCCATCAGTATGTCGGTCTTTTCCAGCTCTGCGATGGTCAAATCATGGGTCAATTTGCCAAAAAGAGGATGGTCATCCCACCGTTTATAGGGGCCAATACAATTAAATACACCATAATACACCTATTTCAAGGAATCCCTAGTGATGGTGGGATGACCATACTGTAACCCCATATAAAATTGGTACAGCTGGTGTTTGCCTTGATACCGGTCCATTTCAATGCATTTTGCACTCATTTTACATGTGTTTCATTTCACACAGATGATGCTTTTTCCACAGCACAGTCCTTTCTGTAAGTGTTCTCCTGCTTGCAAAGTCATTTACACCTCAGACAGATGACATGTCAACCCGTGGCATCTAAGGTGATTGGTATAGACCTGGGAACAGCAGACTCTTATGCAAGGAACCAAACATTGTGGCAGGTTTGCTCATACTTAGAGGGAAAGAGATGAACTCAGAGTAAAGAACCTAAGTAATCCTAAGTATACTAAAGTTAATGTGACTTATATGTTTCTTGACATGTCTTTGAGATCACGCCAGAGAATCCGTCATGAGGTTGCGTACATTCGTGGTGGAGCCATCGAGGTGGTCCAGAATGAGGCAAAGGAGCGCAGATAGCGAAGAGGAACAGAAAAGAGTGAAAAGAGCAGAGAAAAATAGAGAAAAGAGATGAAAAGAGCAGAGAGGATTCTGAGAGGATTGAGAATCTCGTTGAGGTTCCATGAGCAAAAATGACCAAAGAGACACGCAACAAGGACATGTTGCCAAGTAGGCGGATTCAATCAGGTTCTAGATTCTTCTCAGGGGATCCATAGAGGATATAGAGGTAGCTTGCTTACTGCTTTCAAGGAATTATTCATGGCAGCGTGCTTAAAATTCGCACTGTTTTGCAGGGCTCAGGATCCACCCTGCATGAGCGCATACAGTGGGCATACTGTAGTTCAGGAGCTGTGACGGGCTATAGAATGGCATAGAATTTACCCAATGAGAACAGGCTAAAGAGGGGCACGAACCTGCAACGAGTTTGTTTTGCTTGAGCAACTTGAGCCCATTGCCGGATCTTTCTGGGGAATGTCCCAAGGCTTCATAAGACTTCAAAACATGCCCAAAGGGCCCAAAACGTCATTTCCATCGCCTACAGGGACGCATCACGTCGTCAAACACGGGCATCGCCTTAGGCATCACTTTAGGCAGCCTTGGTCAATGATATCAGCGGTTGAGCCACCAGTTGAGCCACCAGGTGTCTCAGCGCAAGACACCAAGTCTGGTTGGGGCCTTGGAAAAGAGATGGAGCAAGTGAAGTATGGTGGAGGATGGTGGAGTGGAGGAATGAACTTGCGGGAAACATGAACTTGAAAAAAAATGAGCAAAATGCATTCCAAGTTTTGCCGACAATTTGCTGATTGCCGCATTCTTTTTGGTAGATGTTTGACACATCAAAGCCGAAGTCCTACGTGTCAATCAAGTCCTAACCTCTGAACTCAATCCTCGTTGGCTGCAACGTAGTGTATCTACACATCTATTTTCATGTGTATGATATGTGTGTGTATGCGCAGTACACACATGTGCATGTATCTGCATGCATGTACATCAGCATGTAGTATCAGCTTGATATGCTCGCTGCGTGCCGCATAAGTCTCACATGCATGAATCTGGTACTGTACCCCAGAGCCTGCACTCCGGAAGCCTTGAGGACTCGCTCTTCTTAGAATATATAGTGTAGTAATGTGTAGTATGTGGGTAGTGTATGGTAGTGTAGCAACGTGGCATTGTTCAAAGCAGTCGTAGGTCGCCTGCAATGTCCTGGCTCAACGTTCTGTTATGTCGCGTTTTGCCCCCAAAAGATGCATCTGAAGTTCATTTAGATTCACCCAGGGCAGGGCATGATAGAAACAGGGAGAAAACAGGTATTATTTTCAGGCCTACGAGGCGCAACCAATATCCTCAGATGGGCAAAAACTCCTTACCTTTTCTATCCTTTTCTCACATTGCTGTTTTTTGAGGATCTATTTCCGCTAGCCTGATTTCAAGGAATCCCCGAAAAGGATGCAGAAAGAAAATGGGGAGAAAAGAGAATATTAATGTGAGCTTGGGTAAGTTTGCAAAGAGGGAGGGAGGGAGGGAGGGAGAGAGAGAGAGAGAGAGCGCGCGCGAGAGAGAGAGAGAGAGAGTTGCAGAATTATGATTGAACTACAATATATCCTGTAAATATTCTGTCGTCTGTCGTTGGTCAGGTGCTTTGTCAAATAGCACCAGATTCATTGAGGTCGGCTTCACTGAGAGAGAGCGCTTGTTGGGTGACTCTGCGCTATCCCAGATCAAGCAGTTGACTTAGCAATGAAAGAAACCCAATGCAAACATTCAATGCAAACCATGCGATTATGTCCACATTTTCTAACTCGCAGAATACAGAAACACCCTTGTCTGAAGTTTTTTGTTCCGAATCCAAGGTCAAATGCAAAGAACACATGCAGTGGCCTTAGGACATGCCGTGAAGGTGCATCCTTTTCATTTGTTTGCATGCAGCATGTGGCCCTATGCCATCCTATGCCCAGGCCGCAACTTCAAACACTTGCTGGGGCAAAGGTGTCGTGTGGGCTGTTTTTCTGCTGCTAAGTGCAGCTTTGTGTGCTCATATCGTGGATTTTCTCGGCGCTGCGACCATGCTCACTTTGCCACGCTGGTCGAGCCTCGCTTTTCCTTATCTCCCTGCCCATGCGGATGAGACAGGTTTGACTCTCCTGCGATAGAATCTGAAAAGCTTGTGGCTCAGATGTCGGAAGCATGGCAACGAGAGCAAAGGTTGACTGAACATAGAGGGAAGCGATGCAAAATCTTCTTTGTGCATTTCCACGTGCTGCTTTCCGTGCGCGCTACTTATAACCTTTGACGTAATTTTGATTGTCAATATTGTGGAATATACTGACAAATTCCGACAGATATATACAGTACGTTTAGAATCATGTATACTCTGATCCCCATATTAATATGCAGAGCACGTAGATCTATATATAATATACATATATATATATATACTGCGTTCCAGATTTAAAGTTGTGTAGCAAGTCGGACATGACTGGTTCACCACGGGCTTCTACCCACCTCCCCTCTAGTTTTCGCTTTAAGTCCATTTTTCTCTCCTTTTGAGTGTACGCCATGCTCCTTTTGAGCCTCTGTAGCGCGTATTAATTATTGCTTATTAGCATTCATATGCGTTTACCAGTAGTACCGCACAAGGCGGTGGCGGAAGTTTCAAAGATAAGACACTATAGGAGAGGTGAGTTGTTGTGATGCATGGATGGCAGAGCGAATCCACTGATGGACCGAAAGGTGGTTGGAGTTGTGCTTTTTGGAATGGCTGCAATGGTTGCAGTGGTCGCCTCACCCACAACTGCTGGATGTAGTGTGGTGTAGTGCATCTGTAGTTGTAGTGTAGTGGAGTTGTAGTTGTAGTGTTGTGTAATTAGTGTGCTGCAGTTGTAGTTATGGTGTGGTGCAATGAGCGTAGTGCAATGAAATGTAGTGTAGTGAAGTGTGCCTGTAGTGTAGTCTAGTCTAGTGTAGTGTGGTGCGGTGTGGTGTGCTGTCGTGTGGTGTAGTGGAATGTAGTGTAGTGGAGTGTAGTGTAATGTAGCGTTGTGTTGTGGGTGTAGTTGCCGTTGCCCTTGTCGTTGTCGTGTAGTGCAGTGTAGCGTAGTGTAGTGTAGTGTAGCGTAAGGTTGTGTAGCGTAAGGTAGTGTAGTGCAGTGTAGTGTAATGTAATTAATAAATTAGTGTGGTGTAATGTAATTAGTGTAGTGTAATGTAACTAGTGTAGTGTAGCGCAATGTAGTTGTACTTGTAGTTGTAGTGTAGTGTAGTGTAGCGTAGTGTAATTGAGCGTAATGAAGTGGAGTGTAGTGTAGTGTAGTGTAGTGTAGTGTAATTAGTGTAGTGTAATGTGGTTGTAGTTGTAGGTAGTGTAGTGTAGTTTGGTGGAGTGTACCGCACTGTAGTGTAGTGTAGTGTAATTAGTGTAGTGTAGTGTAATGTAGTTGTAGTTGTAGTGTAATGTAATTGAGTGCAGTGTCGTGAAGTGAAGTGGAGTGTACTGTAGTGTGGTGTAATTAGTGTAGTGTAATGTAGTTGTAGCTGTAGTTGTAGCTGTAGTGTAGTGCAGTGGAGCGTAGTGTAGTGTAGTGTTGTGTAGTGGTGGTTGTAGTTGAAACTGCGACAAAACCTTCACGTTTTTCTTACTTTGACAATTCACAATCCCTTGCGCCTGCCACGCGAAACGACATCTGAACGTCCAAAAGTGCTCCGTACCCCGCAGTTTCTTGCACTTTTGACTTCGATATGTGCTTTGCGCCACAACGGCGTACACTTTTTCGACATCTCAATTTCCAAAATTGCTCCGAACCTGGTGTGCTTTGCACATTTTGACTCGGAAATGTGCTTCGCGCCACAACGGCGTGCAATTCTTCATCTCTCATCTGGCCAGATGGCTCCGCACCCGCCGCTCTAGCGAGCCGACCCGAGCCACAAATCATTGGAAAAACACAGTGTTTCGCGACTTTGCTACCTTTTCGCGCACCTGCATCTTCTTTCTTCTCACTCTTTCTCTTCTCTGATCCTCTCTCTTCTGCTCTTCTCTTCTCTGACTCTTCCCTCTGCTTTTGCATGTGTCCATTTTGTCGGAAGTTTGACTTCTAAACTTCCTTCATCTTCCTTCGATTATTTGTCCGAACACCCTGTCACAACAACAACACTTTTACGTTATGCTCGATAATGTTCATTTGCTCCATCACCCCTGTTCCCAGTAGTACCGCACAAGCGGTGGCGGAAGTTTCAAAAGTAGGAAACCTTTTAGGAGAGGTTGGTTGTTGTGAATCACAGATGGCAGAGCGAATCCACTGATGGACCGACAGGTGGTGCGAGCTGTGTTTTTTGCAATGGCTGCAATGGTTGCAGTGGTCACCTTACCGCAACTGCTGGATGTAGTGTGGATTAGTGCAGTTGCAGCTGTAGCTGCCGCTGCAGCTGCAGCTGCAGTGTAGTGTAGCGTAGTGGAGCTGTAGTTGTAATGTCGCGTAATGTAGTGTAATTAGTGCAGTGGCAAGCGCAGTTGCAGTTGTAGTCGTGGTGTGGCGTAATTAGTGTAGTGTAGTGCAGTGTAATGTAATGTAGTGTGGTGTGGTATTGTGTAGTGTAGTCTAATGTAGTGTAATGTAGTGTGGTTGTAGTTGTAGTCGCATTTGTGGTTGTGTGTACTGCAGTGTAATTAGTGTAGCGTACTGTAGTGTAGCGTAGTTTTGTTGTAATTGTAGTTGTAGTTGTGGTTGTAGTTGTTGTTGTAGTTGCTGTTGTAGTTGTTAGTGTGATTGGTCTAGTGCAGTCTAGTTAGATGTAATTAGTGTAGACTAGTGTAGTGTAGTGTAATTAGCGTAGTGTAATGTAGCCTAGAATATTTGTATTTGTAGTTGTAGCAGTAGATACCGGTATGAGTTTCCTCTACGATTTCAGGGGGGTTAACCCCCCTAAGGAGGGTTGATTTTCTGCCGTTCGAAAAGTTCGAATTTGTTGAAATGGTGCTTTCGAAGTTCCCCCAATTTTCTACAAAACAACTTTTGGAGACCTCTGAGTTGTAAGACCCTGATTTTCTGGGTAGTTTAGGTGCCCAAAATCCAGAAGCATAATTTTAGCATCTCTGGGAGTACGTTCATAGATTTTCTAGTGGTCCCTAATTTTCTGGAGAGGCGCTGGCAGGTCATTTTGTTTTTTTAAACATGCTTAAAATCCAGTCCCATCTCTCTCCTGTCCATGTTTGCAACACTTGAATGGGGATAACGAGGTTCGAAACCATGACATTCGGGGGTACCCAATTTTTATCGAAATGGGATGGAAATTCGATGAAATTCGAATATATAATTCGTATAATTCGATGGGTTGGATGTTGGGCTCTAGAAAAAGGGAACCATTCCCCGGAAGTGGTTTTTAAAATGTTTGATTTCGTAATTTCAAATCATTTCAAATCTATGCAATTCAAGTAGGGTGATGTTTTTCGAAGAAAAAATGCTATACATAGCTTCGAAAATGCACTTCTTGTAAGTTGCCATTTTTCTAGGATACCTCAAATGGGTTTGATGTCTGTAGCTAGATTTTCTTGAGCCCCTAATTTATACAACATTCATTTTCTACTAGAAAATCACAGGCCCCAACCTGACCCGGCGAACTCGTACAGGGATAGCAGTAGCGTATTGTAGCGCAGTGGTTGTTGTAGTTGTAATTATCTATCTATCTATCTATCTATCTATCTATCTATCTATCTGTCTATCTATCTATCTGTCTATCTATCTTTCTTTCTATCTATCGATCTATCTATCTATCTATCCATCTATCTCTCTATCTATCTATCTATCTATCTATCTAGCTAGCTAGCTAGCTAGCTATCTATCTCTCTCTCTCTCTCTCCTCTCTATCTCTCTATCTCTCTCTCTATCTATCTAGTCTAATCTAATCCAATCCAATCCAATCGAATCCAATCTAATCTAATCTTTCTATCTATCTGTCTGTCTGTCTGTTTGTCTGTCTGTCTGTCTATCTTCAAGCTTGAAAACGCAGCAAGTCTGCAAGGCTTCCTCAATTTTTGATCTTGACAATATATCAAAAATGAAGCAATTCTGCGAGACTTCCTTCAAAAATGGAAAGCTGAGTGCAGAGCTGACGGCCTCGTACCAATGCATTTCGCGATTTTTCCAATCCAGGTCTCTAAAGTATTGCGCCTGCCACGACAAAGTGAAGCCAGGTCATACGAAGTGCTGCACCTGTCACGCAAAATCATCTTCCCAAACCTGAAGATCTCATGCTCCAAAATGCAACCCTTCTCAATAAATCTCCGCCCTGACCTCCTAACATCTCTGATGAACATGTCTCTTGTGCAGCACCTGCCACGCGAAATGCATCTTTCCAGATCCTCCTCAAATGTCCCACGCCTGCCATCGTTTTTGGAAATGTCACAAAACCCTCACGTTTTGCTCACTTTTGACAAGGTGCACAATCCTTTCCGCCTGCCACGCGAAACGACATCTGAACCTCCAAAAGCGGTCCGAACACCTCTTTGTACATTTTGATTTGGACTTGTGCTTCGCACCACAACGGCGTGCACTTTTTCCACATCTTAACTTCCAAAAGTGGTCCGAACCTGGTGTGTTTTGTACATTTTGACTTGGAAATGTGCTTCGCGCCACAACGGCGTGCACTTTTTCCACATCTCAACTTCCAAAAGTGTTCTATACGTGGTGTGCTTTGTACATTTTGACTTGGAAATGTGCTTCGCGCCACAACGGCGTGCAGCTTTTCATCTTTCATCTGACCACATGGCTCCGCACCCGCCGCTTTAGCGAGCCCACTTTTCGAACCTCCGGAGCCACAAATCATTGGAAAAACATGTTTTGCGACTTTCCGACCTTTTCGCGCGCCTGGATCTTCTTTCTTAGGCGTTCTCTTTTTGATCTTCTTTCTTCTTCTCTTCTCTTCTCTGACTCTTCCCACCTGTGCTTGTCCATCTGTCCATACTGTCGGAAGTTTGACTTCTAAACTTCCTTCGATCATAATCAGGATCTACTGAGTGTAGCTGGCAAAGACTACAATGGTGGCACAGCAACAACCGAAATCACATTTGTCCAAACATCGCATCGCAACCGCCAACGGTGACCGTGAAAATAGAAAGACGCAATACAAGCTTCTCATGTGATTCCCTTCAGGATCCTCTGGTTTTGTGACACTGATCAAGCAAGGTCCAACTGCAGATTCTGTTGCACATGGTTGCCAGTGGCCAGGAATTGCAGCTGTATATGTGTTTGTAGTTGTTGTGTGTTGCAGTTTAATTATTGTAGTGTAGTGTAATGTAGTGTAGTTGTAATTGTATTTGTTGCTGTTGTAGTAGTAGTTCTGGTTGTAGTGTAATTAGTGTAGCGTAGTGTAATTAGATGCAATTAGTGTAGCGTAGTGTAATTAGTGCTGTGTAGCAAGGTATATTTGCATTTGTAGTTGTAGTAGTAGTGTAGTGTAGTGGTAGTGCTAGTTGTACTTGTAGCTGTCTATCTATCTATCTGTCTATCTGCAAGCTTGAAAACAAAGCTGTTCTGCTGTTCTGCTCCTCAGTTTTTGAACTTGACAACGTCAAAAACGAAGCAAGTCTGCGAGACTTCCTCCACTTTTGAACTTGATAACAACAAAAACTCCGCAATTCAGCGAGACTTCCTCAATTTTTCAAGTTGGCAACATCAAAAACCAAACAATTCTGCCAGACTTCCTTTAATGATGGAAAATTGAGTGCAGAGCTGACGGCCTCGTGCCAATGCGTTTTGTGATTGTTCTACTCCATGTCTCTAAGGTATAGCGCCTGCCACGAAAAAGTGAAGCCAGGTCATACGAAGTGCTGCACCTGTCACGCAAAATCATCTTCCCAAACCTGAAGATCTCATGCTCCAAAATGCAACCCTTCTCAGGAAATGTCCGCCCTGATCTCCTAACACATTCTCTCTTCTGCTCTTCTCTTCCTGTGACTCTTCTCACCTCTGCTTGTCTATCTATCCATATTATTGTCGGAAGTTTGACTTCTAAACTTCCTTCGGTTAAGGTTTAATGAGACTTATGTATGTTATATCTTTGAGGTATTGTCACTTTTAGATGTTAGATGCCACAAATATGTTGAGACTGTTTGATTTTCTGAGATGATTGGAGGTTTATTGGTGCTTATTGAGTGCTCAGGCTCAGGCCTGCTTGAACTCAGCAAATCTCCACAACCCTTAATAAGCCTCAATAAGCCTCAATAAGCCTCAATAAGCCTCAATAAGCCTCAATAGGCCCCAGGCGTAAGAGACTCATGTCAATGTCCTTGCTTCCTCTCTATGCTTTGCTTGATTTCCTTCTAGGCCGAAATGGTTGCGATGTTGGCTGTCTTTTTGTAGTGCTGATCTTGGAACTTTACTTTATCCTCGAAGAAATTCTTTGAAAGGGAATAATACCCTCTCAAACATCTCCAGCTGTGCCTCGGAAATCCAACGGAAAAAGCTAAGCACTGCCGCCACAAAAAGCCATGTTCGTTTCACTGGCAAGGTCCCCATTGTATATGTGCAACTATTTATCGATTTGTTTTACATAAGGGTTGTTTTTAATGGTTTATACATTATACATACATGTAGACATAAATATACATGTGTATGTATGCATATATGATTTTCATATATATAAATACATACGTACGTATGTACATACACACCTACATACCTACATACATACATACATACATACACACATACATACATACATACATACTTACATACATACATACATACACAAATACACACATACATACATACATACATACATACATACATACATACATACATACATACATACCCACCTACATACATACCTACATACATACCTACATACATACCTACATGCCTACATACCTACATACCTACTTACCTACATACCTATTACATACCTACATACCTACATCCCCCCCTTTAACCCTGGCATATTGGGGGGGTAGGACAAGAAATTTCTCAGAAACATTTCACCTGACCACATGAAATATCCCACCCACATGTTTTTTGGGTTTCCAAAAGAAGTGGGGGGGTTCCTCCGGATGCCACATTTTAGCCCAGAGATGGCATGGCACACCCTTTCATGTTCGACGTACGTACATACATATATAACATATATACATACATGCATGCATTCAACCAGGCCCTGGAGAGACCAGTATAAACCAGATTTTTTTAGCTGAAATATTTCTAGGTGTGGGGGGGGGCACACCCCCCTTGTTTGAAATATTTCAGTTTTTACCCCTCCCCACCCCCCCCCTTAAGGGGGGGATATACCTACATACCTACTACATACCTACATACGTGCTACATACCGACATGCCTGCACGCCTACACACCTACAGACCTACGGACCTACGCGCCTACATATCTACATGCCTACATACCTACCCACCTACCTACCCACCTACCTATCTACCTACATACCGACATAAATGTCTACATACATACCTACATACATACCTAAATGATCCTACATGCATACATGCATGCATACATACATAAGTGTGTTTATACATATATACATAAAGACGGGTATATTCATACATCAAGGCAACTGTGTAAATATATGCATAGATCGTATATATATATATATTAAGTTTTTTATTTATTAATTTATTATTTTATTTATTTATTATTTAGATATAAAAAGATAAGCGTGTATATGTGTATATATATATATATTTTACACGCGAAGATAAGTGCACAGTAAATTGTACGTAGAGATACGTCTGTGCATATACATATTATATAGTATAGCAGCAGCGTTCTTTCACCCATCCCTTGATCCTCTTTGTCAAGCAATCACGTCACCCAACAGATCGGGCACTGGTAGTGGTTGAATTGAGCAGGTAAGCCAAGATTTGCTCAATGATGTGCCTTTGCGATGCCTATGTGGTACCTGTGGTACGTTTGCCCGCTTCACGCAACTTGGACCTCAGATCTCAACGGCCTTAGGTTTTGGTCCACCTGTCCGCTGGTTGCTGCAGAGGCATCGCATCCATCTTTGTTGAGTTTCCATCCGACCCAGATATGGCATGCTGATGCTGGAACAATGGAATGTATAGGGTACATGGGATGGGATCACAAGGGATCAGGATACTATGGTACGTATAACTGCATTCAATAAAGAAACCAAAAGCGCCGCAGAAGTAGAAGGCACCTGCGACATTAATTTAATGTTGGCCTCAAGTATTACAGCCCGAGCGCTGGTTAAGAATCCGAAAGCTTGAGGCCTAAGGTCCCTTAAATTCTTATTTTTTAATGCAGGCAAATTTACACCACAACAGGCTGAGGGTCCCTCAAATTCTTAGGGCATTCTTAGTTTTGTATTGCAGGCATCTGCATAATTTGGAGCAAGCAAAAGTGAGGTAACAAGGTGGAGTTGGCAGATTTGACAAGAGGCATGCGAAAAAATGATTATCTAGAGCCTGAAAAGTTGTTTTTTTGCAAAGCTGGGCTGGTCTGAGTTTCATAAGGTTAGTGTGCAAAAAATGATTTTCTAGCGCCTGAAAAGTTTTTTTTTGCAAAGCTGGGCTGGTCTGAGTTTCATAAGGTCAGTGTGCAAAAAAAACAACTTTTTAGAGTCTGATCAGTTGTTTTTTTGCCAAGCTGGGCTGGTCTGAGTTTCATAAGGTTAGTGTGCAAAAAACAATTTTTCGGAGCTCGAAAAATTGTTTTTCTGCAGAGCGCTGCTTCCGTAAACTTTGTTGCTTACTCTAGCTAGTCTTGTTGTTGATTGCCTTGTTTATGGAAAGGAAGCCAAGATCCCATAGCTCAGTTGGTAGCGCATCGGGCTAAGGACCTGGGGTCGCGGGCTCAATTCCCGACATCGTCCTTTGGACCGGGTTTTCTAGCAAACAATGTTCCAGGTCCGAGTTGGAAGCACTCCAAGCATGCGCGAAAAAAACATCGGAGCTTGAAAAACTGATTACTGCAAAGCCTCAGTTTTCTTCAAGTTATTAAAGAAAACAATATTTCAGGTCCCCAAGTCTACCCATATATTGATTTTGTGTGGATTGGAAGCAGTCCAAGCATGGGGGAAAAACATCGAGCCTGAAAAGTTGTTTTTCTGCAAAACCCGATTTCATCCCATAAGACCATATAAGGGATCACGCCGCAAAAAAAAGGAAACGCAAAGGGGAATTGCAAACCTTACGTATAAGGAGCAACTTAAGAATTTGGCAATCCTATTCCAGGGTCCCTCAAATTCTTAAAGTCTTATGTGTTTAGTACAACTGAAAATATGTAGCCCGCCTTGGATTCGAGCCCCTCAAATTCTTATACAGTGAATTCTTGTACAATACTCAAGCTGTATCACCGAAGCAATTACGATGATTCAGGTTTGCTGCGGAAAAACATGCTGCGCCTATTATTTCTCACACGCGAAATGTTGCCAGATTGTATGCAGGATTGAGTTCTCGTCTGTTCCCAGTGAATAGCGGGTGGCTGCTTTTTCCCGTAGCCGGCTGGCCTGCCAAGTAGCCAAGGATGAGACCAGTCGTTCTTAGACAGCATGCGGAACTGCTGTTTGCCAGGATGAAGGCTTCACGCCGGAACAAGTCTTGTCCCCGACCAAACCAGACAAGACCCACAAGACTACAGGTTTTCGGAAGCATGCAAGAAAACGACAGAAAACGTCTTCCAAATCTAGACAGCGAAGCCGGCACTAGCCACTAGTCTCAATACGTGGAATAGAACATGCCGAACATGATTCAACATCTTTCAGTTGCAAGCATCGCAAAACCCACCCAAATCACAATGAAAGAGTATCGAACTGGTTTATTGCGCGGCAGCGCAGGGTGTTGCAAGCTTTTTCGTGCTATTGCAAGCTACTGTATTCAATTTATTACAAGGTATATTTATATATATGTAATGTACGTATATTAAATTTATATATACTTATACTTCATTATATTTCAAATTCTTGCCAGCTATTGCAAGAGATTCCAGGCTATTCCAAGGTACTCCGAGCCGTTGTAAGCTATTCCAAGCTATTTGCAAGACATTGCAAGATCTCGTAAGGGAGTGCAAGCTAGCGCAAGTTACTGCACGATCAAGCTAGTGCAAGCTATAGTGCCAGCTATTGAAAGATATTGCGAGCTATGTCAAGCTATTGCAAACCATTGCTAGGTATTGGAAGGTACTGTAAAATAAGGTATTGCAAACTATTGCAAACTAGCGCGAGCTGTTGCAGGCGATGGCAAACTGCTGCAAATAATTGAAAGCTGTTGCCTACCAAATCACTGGGTTTGAAGAAGTCGTTGCGTGTTTTTTGTTTTTGTTGACACTGCATGGCTTCCAAAAGAACATCACCGTCCACATCCTGCACCCTCACAATGTTGGTCATTGTCCCAATTATGGTGCATGCTCATTATCATCATCATCGTCATCGTCGTCATCATCATCATCATCACCATTTGCATAATGATCGTCATCGTCACCATCATCACCATCAGCATCAGCAGCATCATAAGCATCATTCGATAAACGATGCGCTTATTCGATGCCTCGACTGCGCCGTTTTACGGTAGGGGATGCAGGGGCCATATGGAGCTTGTGAAGCCAACACGAGCCAATATAGTAGTACATCATGTCCCTTCTTAATGTTGCCTATAATGCCTTTGATCCCAATGTGCTCTACCTGTACGCCATAAACCCGTCCTTTCCCCAATCTTTGCACGGTTGTAAAGCTGTACCCTCACAGCATGTGCACTCCTGCAGATTGAGTTTGCACCAGAACTTGCTTCTACTTTGTTCAATATCAAAGGCCTTTGACCAGAACCATTAGATTTTGGTGTGGCCCGTATTCTTCGCAGGATGGATTTGCAGCATATTCGGTCAGCTACAAGGGCGAGATGACGCAATTTTCAGCTACAGAGGCAGGGACTGGTGCAGGACACCACGTATCAAAAGTATCGCCTAACATTCCTCAACTGCATTGTGAAACAACAAGTGCAAAAGTGAATGTACTAAGCATACACAGTCACTGCATGCAGCCGCTGTTGCTTTGCATTTAGGTGGCAGCAATGTTTCTCACAAAGCTGAAACAGGTCACTGAGGACGCTACTGTTGGGGCTTTCCAGCTTCACGGAACAGCGGGATAAACAGAAGTAAACAGGAGGAGCAGGGAGGAATCCAAGGAAGGAACGAAGCAAACGAAGCCAGGCTTAGGAGCCCTTGATGAAAGAATGCTTTCATTGCTTATTTGGTGACTGGTCGGACACCCGGAAGATTAAGCAGTGTCGATTGCGCAGGACTGGTGCGGAGCAAAGGTAGCAGATGCCGTGATTGCTGTCCCATCGTCTTTCTCCGATTTTCAGCGTCGCTTCCCCATATCTTCATACCAGTATCGTCAAGTGATGATGATGTTTTCCGGGGTACCGGTGGGTCATTTCAAAGTGCCTCGGCAGGGACCATGTTCCAAATGAGGACAAGCTCTTCTGGATGCCGCTTCTATAGCAGACCTCAATGTTCTCCGCGTATTTTTCCCAGCTAAATCGACACACTGCTCAACACTATGCACCGGTTTTGTGAAACACAGATCAAAAGGTTCCGGTTCGATCCAACCATTTTTGGACTAGGAGATGTCAAATTATCAAAGTTGAGTTGTCGTGAACGTTGCGCCTGACATAGATATCGCTACATAAGTATATATGCAAGTATGCTGCAGATGTCATACTGTGGTTTACTGTGTATATATATAATATAATATATATTTATACACACATATATATATATATGTGTGTGTGTGTATTGTAGAGTTTTGCGCCCCGGCGATGCCCTTCGGGTTGGAGGCGTTCGTGGCTGTCAAGCTGAGGAGTTTGCGTTGGCAGCATAGGTTTGAACAGGGTTGATATTTTAGGGAAGCTGAGGGTTACTCAGAGCAGCAGAGGTAGGCCGAAAGTGCGATCAAGTCCCTGGAGAAGGGCAGAGTGCTGCGGGCAGCGCAAAAGAGGAGGACAGATAGCAAACATGTGTGTGCACATTACCAGTGTTGAGCAGAAGGATGTGTATGGATAGAGTCACATGCAGAGAAGTCTGTAAAAGACACATGGCAGTGAGTGGAAGGGTTCAGCGCGGCAAGCGGGGCTACTCCGCCACGGCAAAAGACACACATACGTATGCGTAAGCGTACCATACTTGATCTTTTGTGCAGCTTCCCGGTGCCCTAACTGCTCACATCGCTCTTGTTTGTTGTGGTTGTGGTGGTTGTGGTGGGTTGTGGTGGTTGTGGAGGTTGTGGTGGTTGTGGTGGCTGTGGGGGCTGTGGTGGTTGTGGAGGTTGTGGTGGTTGTGGTGGTTGTGGTGGTTGTGGTTGTGGTTGTTGTGGTTGTTGTTGTTGTTGCTGCTACGTTCGCAACTTTTTTCTCAGTCTCGTTGTGGCCGAATATCATCAAATAGGTTGTGTGTCTTTAAACTCTCGGAGCAAAAAACACCGCAAATACCGATGTTTTTTGCGCCTCGGAAGCCAAAAACCACGGCATTAACGATGTTTTGTAACATTCGGTAGCAAAAATCACAGCATTTACAATGTTTTTGGCTAATGCCTAGCAAAAACACTGGTATTTACGCAGTTTTCAGCATGTTGCAAGAAGTACTTTTTCCATGCCAAAGGCACCAAAACTCTGTAAATTACGGTGTTTTGGCTCTTGGCACGCACGGAAAAAAATAGCAAAATTTTGCCAAAAAAGTGGACAAAAATGGACCTTCTAAAACCGCAAGCCCCGTTTTTATCCGTGCTTCGCGGCCCAAAAACGTGAAAACACCAACAGAGTGAAGGATTTTGGCGGGGTGCCGGCGGCAGGCGCGCCCCCGGGTA
The DNA here is from genome assembly GCA_947184155.2 of Cladocopium goreaui. Classification (NCBI taxonomy): domain Eukaryota; class Dinophyceae; order Suessiales; family Symbiodiniaceae; genus Cladocopium; species Cladocopium goreaui. Next base: position 260,466 of record CAMXCT020006671.1, on the reverse strand, counting down.
GCTAAAGCTAGCTGCAGGCTACACACACGGCACGGCGGCATCGCCCAATTTTAGACCTGACGCTCATCGTCGGCTCCGCCAATTACTTGACCCCCTATTTCATGTAGGTCAGTGGCCGTTTCATCGCAGGGTGGACCTGAAAGTTATTGAATTGCTTCTGTTGGAGAACCTGCTTCAGAAATAGATTCTCTATGTCTTGCCGAACATATTAATGGACTTGATGAAGTGGAACTTTGTTATAAATTTGTTGTTTTTTTGGGAGCAGGTGTGAAGGTTTGTTCCCGAAGCTAAATTCAAACTTTCACTTCCTGTGCTCCTCTGCCCAAAGACTTCCAAAGCTTCTGTGTGTAAAACTTCTCTGTGTAAAGGCTCCTCTGTGTAAAGGCGTCTCTGTGTGTAAAAGCTTCCGTGTGTAAAAGAACCTGTATGTAAAAACTTCTGAGTAAAAGACCCTATGTATAAAGACTCCTCTGTGTAAAACCTCTGTGTGTGTAGACGCGTTTGTGTATCAAGGCTTCTCTGTGTAAAGGTAAAAGCTTCTGTGTGTAAACGCTTCTGTGTGTAAAGACATCTCTGTCTAAAAGCTTCTGTGCGTAAAAGCTTCTCTGTGTAAAGGCTCGTCTGTTCAAAGATTTGTCTGTGTAAAGACTTTTCTGTGCAAAAGCAACTCTGTGCAAAGAGATTCTCTGTGTAAAAGCGCCTGTGTGTATAAGCTTCTCTGTGTAAAAGCCCCTCTGTGTAAAGATTTCTCTCCGTGCAAAAGCTTCTGTAAAAGCTTCTGTGTGTAAAAGCCACTCTGTGCAAAGACTTCGCTGTGTAAAAGCTCCTGTGTGTGCAAGCTTCTCTGTGTAAAAGCTCGTGGGTGTAAGAGCTTCTGTGTGTAAGTGCTTCTGTGTGTAAACAGCTCCTCTATGCAAAGACTCCTCTGTGTAAAAGCTTCTGTGTGTAAACGCGTCTGTGTGTAAAGCTCTCTGTGTAAAGACTTCTCTGTGTAAAAGCTTCTGTGTGTAAAAGCTTCTGTGTGTAAACGCTTTTGTGTAAACCCGTCTTTGCGTGAACGTTGTTTCTTGTAGAAGAATGCGAAGAACATCTGAATAGCAGCGCTCGTTCAAAAATTGAACGCCAAAAGCGCACAAAGTGCTGTAATTTGTAGCATTTAAACAGCATGCCACTGAAAGACGGATCGTGCCCTCGGCCTGCCGCTGCTGGCGCCTAGCGGCATATTCTGAATCGGCAAGAACCTCTAGTTCCAAGCTGCAGCTCTCAGGCCTCCACAACGGACCCTCGCCACACCGAAACAGCATGCCACTGAAGGACGGATTGTTCCCTCGGCCTGCCGCTGCTGGTGCCTAACATCGCTTTTCCGATCAGAAAGAAACTAGCTCCAAACTGTAGCTCTCAGGCCTTCAAAACGGACCGCTCGCCACACCGAAACAGCATGCCACTGAAGGCCGGGTTATTCCCTTGGCCTGCCGCTGCTGGTGCCTAACGTCGCTTTCTGGATGCCACTGAAGGCTGGATCGGCGTGCCGCTGCTGGTGCCTAACGTCCCTTTCTGAAATGGTATAACTAGCTCCAAGCTGCAGCCCTCAGGCTTCCAAAATGGACCCCTCGCAACACCAAAACAGCATGCCACGGATTGTTCCCTCGGCCTGCCGCTGCTGGTGCTTAACATCGCTTTTCCAATCGGAAAGAAATTAGCCCCAAACTGCAGCTCTCAGGCCTCCACAACGGACGCCCTTGCCACACCGAAGAGACCGAAGCCTAACGTCGGCTTCTGAATAGGCAAGAAATCTAGCTCCAAACTGCAGCTCTCAGGCCTCCAAAACGGACCCCTTCCCACACCGAAGCCTAACGTCGTCTTCTGAATCTGCAAGAAACTAGCTCCAAACTGCAGCTTTCCGAAATGCAGCAAACAAGCTCCAGTGTCGGCGCGAGCTTCGTCTTGCTCCTTGTGTCGTGTTTCCGGCCTCTTGTGCTGGCTTATTGCTCTTGACGCTAACTTGCCTATATTTGCCCTCGTGTGTCCGGCCTTCTTGTGCTGGCGTCTTGGCTTCTTGCCTTCTTGCTCTTGCCGCTGACTTGCTTATTTATTCTTATTCTTGCTCCTTGTGTCGTGTCCCCTCTTCTCTGACGCGCTCCTCCTGCGTCGGCCGGGGTCGGCGGATATTCACACAGATATATATATATATATGTCAGTCAGTTGCGGGTTGGAACTGCTGTTGGAGCTCAAGAGCTTCCGGAGCAATTTCCATGTCCACCTCCGAAGGATAGATGAGATGTGTATCTGTTGCTGACCTGGACTCGTGGTGTGAGAAAGGTATGCTGTTTTGTTGTGCTGCAGGTAGTCAACGATCACACCGCGACCGCGCTCGAGTCCCTTCCTTACAGTACTGTATCAATCCCTAGCCAATAATCTGTGCACTGTGCTCTGCTGCTCTGCGCCGTAATGCAACGTAATGCATTGCAAAGAAATTTCAATGCCTGTGCGCACACATGCGTATACCTACGCCGCCTCATGCCGCCCAGGTGGATAGGTGAAGTTCTGTGCCACTGACAACATTTTATATTACACCTGCATGATCCTATGTGGACCTACGTGCTATGTCTGGTGCAGCGCGCGCTCTTGTACTTGTCCTGCGTACCGTCTTCTCCCTTGAATGCGAACTACACCTTTTCATGCTGCTTGCTACATACTGCTTCCTATTGATTATATTCGCGGCAATCCTTCTTAGCAGGTGAGTAATTCTATCGTAGTACTTAGTAGTTGCTTTCTGCATCTTTCTGCTATGCTCCTGATCCTACTTCTGCTATCTTCTGCTTGCAGCTTCTTTCGGCCACAGCTTCTGCTGCTCTGCAGCTCCGCAGCTCCACAGCGACCATGACTATGACCCTGACCACCTGGAGGGCTGATGACCGCTACCACTTCCACTGCTCCTCCTGGAGTACCACAAGCAGAGTGATACTATGACATACTATGACTACGTTGTGCAACTGAGATTTTCACATTCGTTGAGAGCTCGACATTGTTGGCATTCGCTTTCACGATTCTATTCCTGCTCCTGCTCCTGCCCGCACTACCTACCAGTGCTGCTCGGCTCTTGGAACTTCAGTCGCATGCCAATTACATACATACATTACCTTGCTGCTGCAACATCAAATCGGATCCGGCCAAGGTAAGGAGGGAGGTCGGTAGACCGGATCATGCGTGGGGGTGCAGGTGTGTGGATGTGCTTGTTTGTGTTTGTTTGTGTTTTTGCGTTTGCCTCGTTAGATATACAAGGACAAGTTCGATCAACGCGCACGGCAGGGGGCAGAGGTGCTCATGGCTCTTGATCAGCCAGCGAAGCTTGGTGACATGTGGCACGCTTATCGATCGCTTGATCTATATACATACCTGCAGATCCTGCAGGTCTATGATCACTGGAGTTTTACACTACTGACAAACGGCTGTGTTGCGACCTTGCATGGCTGTTTTGGTTTGTTTTGTGCCTATTATTGGTGTTGTTGTTTTGTTGTTGGCATTCGGTTATATCAGGACTCAGAGCTTTGCGCATCTAATCCCATTTCCCATGCACAGCAACATTCTAGCTGCCACAATGATGATCAGCTGAAAACTCACGCATCAAGAGGGCAATATTTTTCGATCTGGTCCTTTGGACACACTATATCAAGTTATTGTGTAGCAGAAAACCCCGTGCTGCTGAGCCGGCAGAGTTTTTGTCCCCACATCAGACACTGCTCTTATGTTTTTTCCAGAAGCGTTGGGAGCTGTTTTGCTGCGTTGCATGGCTGTCTAGCGTTTATTGTTCAATAGTTCTTTTTGCTTTTGGCCTTGTGGGCATTTGAGGACCGGGTTTCCTAGGACTCCTCTAGCGAGCGCAAGAAAATAGTCACAGCATGTCACAGCCTTTCACGCTGCAACCCATCTCCAGTGTGTTTTTGTGTGCGTGTTTGCGCATGCGTTCGCGTTTGTGCTGCTAAGTAGCTCTTCAAGATGAGCAGGGAAAGACACTTATACCGCAAAGGTTGAAAGGACAGCTTCACTTTCCCGCAAGCATGTGACTTGATGAGCAAGCTTTGGAGCACGCGGACAAAGATGGACTTCAAGCAATACTTATGCGACTTGCTTACATGAGCCTTGGAAAGTGCGCTGCAGGTATGGTTTTTTCCGAAATGCTAATTTCGACGCAGAGAAGCCAACCACTGTTGCATTTTGCCAAATGGGTAGCTTGGCGAACAATTCAGCTTTGTGGACTGGCGGCGTGCAGACCTGCAGGTGAGCGCACCTGCGGATCTTTGGAGAGAGATGTTTGCAAAAGATGGTGAAGAAGTGAACAATATTTAAGCGCTTACGCGCGACAGCCGGCCAGGGGCCCAACTATGTGGGCCCATTTTGTGGCTATGTTGGCCTATGTTGGCTATGTTGGTCTATCTTGCGGGCAATGTGGGCCCATCTTGTGGCTATGTTGGCCTATGTAGCCAAAAGATCCGAAAAATGGGAACAGCAAAAAAAACTCTGTAAAACGCAGGATATTTTGATGGTCGGCGGCCTATCTTGGGGCTACGTTACCCCGCTTGACGCTATGTTGGCCTATCTTGAGGGCAATGTGGGCCCATCTTGGGGCTATGTTGGCCCATCTTGGGGCTATGTTGGCCCATCTTGGAGCTATGTTGGCCCATGTTGGGGCTATGTTGGCCCATCTTGGGGGCTATGTTGCCCCATGTTGCGGCTATGTTGGCCCATCTTGCGGCCTATGTTGGCCCATGTGGGCCCATCTTGAGCCATAAGATCCGAAAAATGGCAAAAAATGGGAAGAGCACAAAACACCGTAAAACGCGGGACTTTTTGATGGTACGCGGTGGTCGGCGGCAGGGGGCGCGGCCCCTCTCTCCTAAGGAGAGGAGAGAACTGCCGTACGGCAAGGACACGGCCAGGGGGCCCCTGGCCGGATTTATGAGGCTTACGCCTGACAGCCGGGCGCCGGCAAAAGCAGACCCGTCAGCCCGAGCCGGGTTTGAATTCGACCCCGGCGGCTTACATCTTGGGCGAGGTTGCGCCTACCGCGGCCTAGGTTGGCGCCATCTTGGTGGCGTCACCAAGTTGTTGTTGTTGTTGTTGTTGCTGTTGCTGTTGCTGTTGTTGTTGTTGTTGTTGTTGTTGTTGTTGTTGTTGTTGTTGTTGTTGCCGATGTTGGCCCTATTTGGGCGCAGGTTTGCCCCTGTCTTGGCCCTAGGTTGTTGTTGTTGTTGTTGTTGTTGTTGGTGGTGGTGGTGGTGGTGTTGGTGTTGGTGTTGTTGTTGTTGTTGTTGGCCGATGTTGGCCCTATTTGGGCGCAGGTTTGCCCCTGTCTTGGCCCTAGGCTGGCCCATGTAGCCCACATCTTGGCGTAATGTCGACCCAGGTAGCCCACATCTTGGCCGATGTTGGCCCTATCTTGGCCTATGTAGTCCCTATCTTCGGCTTATGTCGGCCCATGTAGCACGCATCTTGGCCGATGTTGGCCCTATGTTGGCGCCGGCTTGCCCCTATCTTAGCCGTATGTTGACCCATGTAGCCCTTATGTCGGCCCATGTAGCCCACATCTTGGCCGATGTTGGCCCTATGTTGGCGCAGGCTTGCCCCTATCTTAGCCTTATGTGGACCCATGTAGCCCACAGCTTGGCCGATGTTGGCCCTATGTTGGCACCAAGGCCGTCAAGATGTCCAGTTTTCCGTTCCGGACCCCGTCCGAAGACCCAAAACCATGAAAATCCCATGGTTTTTTTAACGTCGCCAAGATGAAACCTGGAGACGGCGAAGGCCACAAAACCCTGTAAAAAACGATGTTTTTTGAACACCACACGGAGAATACACTGTAAATTACAACGATAAACGTGGACCGGGGGTAAGTACGAGGTGGGTCGGCGGCAGGGGGGCAGCCGTATATAACCTTCGGTTATCACCGAAGGCCTCCGGCAAGGACACGGGCCCGGGGCCGGCGCCCGGATTTACGCTGCCGACCGGCTCTGCCCGATTCCGGTTCACGGTTGCCCGATTCCGGTTCACGCCCGGTCCACGATTATCGTTGTAATTTACAGTGTATTCTGCGTGTGGTGTTCAAAAAACATCGTTTTTTACAGGGTTTTGTGGCCTTCGCCGTCTCCAGGTTTCATCTTGGCGACGTTAAAAAACCATGGGTTTTTCATGGTTTTGGGTCTTCGGCAGGGGTCCGGAACGGACAACTGGACATCTTGACGGCCTTGGTGCCAACATAGGGCCAACATCGGCCAAGATGTGGGCTACATGGGCCGACATAAGGGCTAGATGGGTCAACATACGGCTAAGATAGGGGCAAGCCTGCGCCAACATAGGGCCAACATCGGCCAAGATGTGGGCTACATGGGCCGACATAAGGCCAAGATAGGGACTACATAGGCCAAGATAGGGCCAACCTCGGCCAAGATGTGGGCTACCTGGGTCGACATTACGCCAAGATGTGGGCTACATGAGCCAACCTAGGGCCAAGACAGGGGCAAAACTGCGCTCAAATAGGGCCAACATCGGCCAACATCGGCCAACAACAACAACAACAACAACAAACAACAACAACAACAACAACAACAACAACAACAACAACAACAACAACAACAACAACAACAACAACAACACAACAACACACAACAACACACAACAAAACACAACAACACACAACAACAAACAACAACACACAACAACACACAACAACACACAACAACACACAATAACACACAACAAACAACAACACACAACAACACACAACAACACACACAACAACACACAACAACACACACACACACAACAACACACAACAACACACCACAACACACAACAACACACAACAACACACGCAACACACAACAACGCAACAACCCAACAACAACACACAACAA